>CM042750.1:28650632-28663888 GCA_022496165.2 Catalaphyllia jardinei | reverse complement strand
TATTTTGAGTGGCGTGGGTTAGAAAGTATGTTTTCCTCAAGGCTTTTGTCACCCAGAAATTTAGCAGTTATTGAGCTAGGGAAAGCAACATCTCGTACAATAAAAGCCTTTCAAGGTTTCCACTTGTTACTATAGGTTTCAAGCAGGTTTCATGACAAGATTTTCTACGTCTACGAACGAAATCTGATCGTTAAAAAGACTGTTTGCTAGCCAGAATTTTGCAGTTTTATCATGTAGTTTTCTGCGTTCAAAGTTTTCAGGGATGTGTGGCCACCTCCGGAGCGATTGCTGCAACCAGGACTGTGTCTTTGCAGTGGATTGCCTATCGAACTGTTTCAAGCGGCGCATATGAGAAGAAAGTCAACATTCCGATGTGGACCACAGGAACTAAGTGCGTTCGCGAAGATTTTCCGAAGGTTAGCACTATATTAAAAAAATTAACATCATTGTAACGTAGGCCGTTTGTAGGATGTGACATTGAAATTGCAAAAAATAGGTCAGCTGTTTGCAGATAACATTTCTGTTGCTCCTAGTACTTATTATAATGCAGTTTTCTCCTATAAATTTACTTAACTAATTATTGACGCTGTACATACCGCTTTCTATCAAAGGAAAGAACCCTAATTGTAAAAACGACTTTAACAACAGTTCTGCAAAATCTTAAAAGCCTACTGCAACCTTTCTGGAGACCATATAATCATTGATTCAACTGAGAACAATTTTTATACTCTTCCAACAAAAATATTAATAACAAACGGTAACTCGGGTCGTGAACAATTCAACCCTAACGTCTATCAAAAGGATTCCCCTAAAATATTATTGTGCTTAGCTTAAGCAATCACAACGACCGACTGTCTGTCTAATTCTTCAGTACGCCGAGAGTCTAAAACCCTCATACTTAAGAAGAGGTGACGCCGCAGATCAATTCAACAACAAAACAGTAAAAAACTATACTTGGCAGTACACGTTCCTCAAATTAGGCTCAAACCTTCAAGTCATTTCACGCCTGGTTGTTTTGCAGAGTAATAGCGCACCTGCAAAGCCATTGTTTACTCATTATCCTTGCTGGTTTCCTTAAGCTCCCTTTTAGCATTTCAATACACGAAATTGCTTTATTACTAGCTTCAACTGTTAACTTCTCTTTTTTTCCTTCTCCAGCCCTTCGCCACAGCTCCGTACGTGTTCGTAACTGCTGTCCAGTCTGCTACAAACAAACATGACACCGCAAGTGTCTGGGCGGAAGATGTCACCAGCTATAATTTCAGAGCATGTCTTCGCGAGTTGAAAAACTTTGATGGTGCACACAAATACCTGTCTGTGGTGAGCAGTTGAGGCTTTTATGCGCAAATATTTACTGCCCTTGTTGAAGAAATAACATTCCTTCAATATGTAAGACTGATGGATAACTCCTACTTAGAATTCAATTCAAAAATGTAGATTAAAATGATCGCAAAAAAAAATGAAAAATGAATCTCCTCTGACAAAAAAAAAGACATGGCAACAAACTTGCAGTAAAACATCGCTATCTCACTACAACATACTTAGCTGTTATTAACCGTGCAAGAGGTCTGTATGGGATAATCTTGACCGAGGTCGTAACTACAGACCGAACGCAGTGCGGTCTGTACACACCACCGAGGTACAATACAATACAATTTATTAATCAATTCTCTCACAGGGGTTTTTCAGAATCAATTTACATGTAATAATGGAAAGAAGGAATCAACATTCTCCTATACAGACCGACTTAGCTCGATTAATAAGATGTCTTATCATACGGCAAAAACAAGAACGATTTAATTCGTGAACTGGTCAGTCATTACAAACATTTTGCTTGCGAACGGCCATGAGCCGAATTCAATTTTTCCAAAGTTTGCTAGTTCTCTTTCCTTTTTTTTCTTATCTGCTTTTTGGCACTTACAGAAATAAATATTGTTAGATAAAGACAGTCAATAATTTGGCATTTTAGTTTGCAACTTTTTTCACTTCAAACATGTCAAAACATTACCGGTCTAGATGGGGAAATCTACACCGCGGTCAATATTCCTTTCAGCCAATCAAGCTCGTAAATTTTGTAGTTCCCAGTCCTTGTAAGACATGGCCATATAATAATGTTGATTACTGAATACAGTACACTGATTTAAACTACCTTTTTATAGAATATCTTGGCCTTCACTAACACCAGTGTACCTGGTGGTTGGACATTACCTTTGGCTGATGAAACGAGCTTTCCCAACAACTACAGCCCTGATGATAGCAAAGGCTATAGCTTCTGCAAACTCAGTTTAGTAGCCTCTTCATAGAGACGACCATGAGCCCTTACGAATACTAACGAGTAAAGGGGGTAAGTTTCTAAAGAAACTGTGGTGCTGCGTCGGTGGGAGTATTACAAGATAATTTGGTTTTATCAACTGAGTTGATAATGTGAATTGGCCACCTCAAAGGGATTCGGAAGCTGACGTTTTGAGCGCTAGCCCTGCGTCGGAGCGAATCGAGGAATTGTGGGTTGTGTGTGGTTTATATACAAGAAATATGGAGCTACGCTATTGGTTAGTCCCTGGCAACGTGAAAAACAACAGAATAAATTAGTTGAATGAAAAGCGTTCGTTGATACCGTGAGGATTAAGAGTGCCGATTTGAAAAATAAATTTTTGTTCTAGAGTTTTGCGACTTTCTGTGCTTCCTTGATGTAGGGAGAGGCCGCAGACTGTCATATGTTGCGTAGAATGATTAGGCATATTAAAGTGTCTAGCGACCGGTTTAGATCCGTTTTTGTCGTCGTTCTCTACGTCGCGGAGATGTTCTCGGAATCGGTCGCCTAGTCGTCTACCTGTTTCTCATTATCAACTCAGTTGATAAAACCAAATTACGAATACTAGGCCTGTAAAATAGGCGGAAAGGGGCAGATGGAGTGCACACAAGATCAGTGACTAAGAAGTAAAAATACAATTGCTGCTAATTTGAAAAGCATTTCAAAGTGAAGAAGAATGGCGTTTTTTTTTTTTTGGAATATCTTTTTTTCGTTTTACAGATTCACGTTTTTGTATTATGCAAATGAGGAAAGTGGTGACGTCTTTATTAGTTCCACTTAAACACTAAAATTCTGAATCAAGAATATCTCCCAGAAATATTGATGCAGTGTTCTTTAAACTTGGAACCCAAAATGTACATCGCAAAAGAAACAGAATGACACCTACTATGTTGTTGCCATGCCAAAACTCGACTCCAATCTCTTTCTGTGAGAAACCAGATATCCCCATTTGCAATATTTTTAAAGTGGGACAAACGATCTTACTCGGAATACACATGGTGCCTATATTGTGCTAACTTTCTCCATTACACTTTTGGGAGTGGATGATCTCTGTTTAAGATAAAACGTGGCAATTTTAGTCTTGATTAAAACAAGACCAGCGGCATAACTGTTATGACAACGGCAAGACTGCTGTCATTGTTTTTTTTGTGATGTACAGTTCTGGTGCCAAGTTTAAAGAACACTGCTTTAATATTCCTCCAAATATTCGTGATTGACTCTTGCACTGTTTTAGTCAAACTACCTAAGACGTGGGCACTTTCCTCGTTTGCATAATACAAAAACGTAGATATCTCTGAAACGATATTCCAAAAAGAAAAACGTCATTCTTCTTCACTTTGAAAAGCCTTTCAAATGACCAGCAATTACTTTTTACTTCATGGGCACTTGAATAAATTTAAAACAACTCCTACTAGCCGAGATTTGACATCTTAACGCTAAAGTTAACGTTCTTAAAAAAAGGCTTATATTTTTTCAGACTATCGACTTCCCTCAGAGTTTCTTTGAAACTCCAACTCTGGTTACGAAAACCAAGCATCTCAAAGCTGACGTCAACTCCCGCATTGACGCAGATAACAACGCCATTACAGAATGGATTGAGGTGAGAATTTACTTCCACCTTTCTTTCTTCGCCAGGTACCGTCTGTGCAATTCGTTTTTGTTTTAGACCAAAATTCCTTCATCTTGTTCGATCAAGGAGCTTAGTCTTTCATTAAAGGGCAGTGCTATAAATACATCTTATCAAGGGCCGTGGCTACCAACATCTAAACCACTCATTGTTTTCGTTTTTTGGCTTATATAGTCATCATGAGCACCCTAAATACCTTAAAAAGAACTCAACCATACGCATTGTCTTAATCATGATTTTTTTTCGTGCAAATCCCCTCAGTCATATTATTTTCATGGAAACTTCCTCGGTCATAACATTTTTCTGGCTGCTGCCCTCTTATTAGAACCTAAAATCGTTAAAACTGCACTTTACTTCTAAAACAAATTATTAGCACTTTCGAAATCGTGAATTTTCAATGTTACATCCTATATTACTCAAAACCTTTAATGAGCGTTTAATATTTTTAAGCAAAGAAGTTTGATTCTTTCAAGTTTGGAGCTATTACGGAATGGAAAATGCAACTGTAAAATTGTGCCCCGATCTCGTTCAGCATTACTATAAGTCGTAAAAGGTTTACCTGTAAACATGTTACCTTCAATTTTATTAGAACATTACAACGACGGACTTCCAGGTGTGCTTGAAGGACATTCAACGCTATGACGCTCATCACGACCCCATCACGCTTAATTATATGGCTGCTGGGTGTAAGTATTCTTCTAGTTTTGATGTTCAAATTGTGTTAATTTGTGTGTAGTGTAACTAAACCCCAAGGTACGAACTGTGGCCAATGGGCACAGACGGTCCAATCAGCTAATCAAAAACATTTATAATAAAGTTTCCATACAACGCGCGCTCTGATTCGCTGAAAAAAGCGTGCTTTATCAGAGAAAAGAGCACGGGTTGATGTGGTTTTCATTCTACTTTTGACTGGATGGAAACGTGCCACGAGCCTTGGGGCTGTTTTCAATTGAGTATCGTAAAACTAAGTAATAAGTCCAGCCAGTCACAAAGGTCGGCACAGACAATCACAGTGAACCAATTAATACTTCAAGTAATTACGAAAAGATCACATGAATCAGTGGAAAGCTTGTGCGAGCGAGTTGTCATTGGTTTTTCTTTTACTTCAGATTGATCCGGATGTAAAAATGGCGCCAGTTTTCAAGCAAATCGCGTAACGCACTAATGCGGAACCAATTACTTTCTGACACCAAATTAAAAACTGTCTTAAGATTAAAACACCAATTTAACCCTCGCACGTACAAGCTAACTCATATGGCCCCACGGTGGTTCAAGGGGATATTGATGGGGCCCCCCTCTCAGATTTCCTTCTGTAAGAGCACAGCAAAATGCATTTACTTTGATTAGATAGCGCTGAGCTTCTTCTGCAAAATGATACCGTTTATCTTGGTTATGACGTCATATCGCATCAAGTGACCTCATTGCACCCGCCATCTTGAATCCGCCATCATGGATTTAACAATCTTGTACCAAAGAAAAATAACTTGAAAAACTTAGCTTTAAAGAGTTTTTGGAAGATTATCAAAGCACTTGGAAAACAATTCTAGATAAGCTTCTTTCACCAGTTGGAGGACGTTTTGTTTTACATTGTAATTTTCATACTTCTAAATTGAAAATCAGCCTGCCGGATTATTACAAGGAATGCTTTGATGCGTGGTCAGATTTAAACGGGATAACACCAAGTAGTTACCGAGAAATAATTAATGAGCTCATCTGGAATAACCAATTTCTCTGTTATGACAAAAAATCAATGTACAGAAGGGACATAGTAAATTTAGGCTTTGTAAAGATAGGAGATTTGATAACGGAAAACCATTCCTTCTCGTATGGTACCAACCCACTTGTAAATCCAGAACAAAGATTTTTTCTCATGAGTATTATCAACTCAATTCCTGCAGAATGGCGTTCTGTTGTGAAAGCCTCTGTGGATGCGTCAGTGAGTGACCCTCTTCCAAATATCCCAACTATAAGGATGGAAAGTGACAATTTAGTACCAATTTCTGACGCCTCTTCTAAACAGATCTATCAATTTTTTCTGCGGAAAAAACAGATTCCACCCACTGCTAAGCAAAAATTAACCAACAAGTACCCAAATACTGTAATCAGTTGGCAGAAAGTTTATTCCTTAGCCTTTCAAACCACTTTAGAATCTAAGATCAGGGAATTTCAATACAAGATCCTAAATTGCATTGTCTTTACGAATGAAAAACTTAGTCGCATTGGTCTGGTTGAATCACCAAGCTGTACTTTCTGTCGGGAGGCTGCGGAATCCGTCGAGCATTTATTGTTCTCCTGTAAGATATCCTCAGATTTTTGGAAACACGTCTTGTCCTGGCTAAGAGATAACAACGTCCTTGTTGGAACAATGGATGAGTCAGATTTGATCTTTGGAAAGTTCAACATTGTAAATGACTTCATTTTAATCAATCACATTCTGTTATTAGGGAAGTATTATATCTACAGTAGGAGATGTCTGAATAGCGTACCTACACTTAGAGGCTTTATAGCGAGAACAAGGCGTGTTTACAATATCGAGCTCCATATCGCTAGGGAGAAAAACAAGCTCCTTGTGCATTTTAAAAAGTGGGAGAAGTTAATCAATGCAATAATACAATGATAATTAGATAGCCTCGACCAGCAAAGCCTTATATTCATTTAATTTTATACAGTAGCATCGCATTTGTTTGTTTTTATTTCCTTTCTTTGTTGTTGTTTTTTCACTCATATCTCATTATTTATTATTTATTTATTTAGTTATTTAGTTTTCTTCTGAGTACTCGTTGCTGTTATTGTCTGTGAAGTTGTAACAATTGTAATTTGTAATTTAGATATCTAATATCGAAAATCAATAAAAACTATTAAATAATAATAAAAAAAAAAAAGCTTTAAAGAGTTACTTGAAAATATTGGCGAAATTTAGACTCTTTTTAACCCTAACGGAACAAAATGTCTCGTTCCCATTTGACGTCTTGCCCAAATCAAGTGATGGGTTATGTGTCAAAAAGTTAATAAGCCTTCGAGAAATTCGCATAATAGAAGTTTTCTATGAAATGACTATGCCTGGTTATCTCCTCTTAAAGTACATTTTGCTCAAAAGTTGCTCCAAACCCCAAGGTACCTCAAAAGTTGTTTCTTGTGTACATAAATGTCCTATGTCCTCTCGCGTCTACTACTAAAATAGACTTAAAATTTATCTTGAAGATTACCATCCCTGCAATGGCAGAACATGCCCATTTTATGGTCAATGTCAAGCGCCTACCAAAACAACACACAAATGCGTGTGTGTCCCCTGCGCAACAGACGTCACACACACAAGAATAAATGCGAATACAACTACCACCTCTGTTTGGCTCAAGAAGAACCCGGTATAAAGCACTTTGGTGGATACAAACGTGAGTCCTTGCTTATTTTATGTAGCGGAATATCTTCCCGTAAAATATAAAAAAAAATCAATGCAGTTTTAAAAAGATTAATTCATAATATTGCTATTATTTCTTCTTTCCAGTTTAGCTACCCTCTCTTTGTCTCGCACTAATTAAGTACATGGCAAACTTTTCACAAGAAGATATTCTTACTCATTGGCTTTACTATTAATTTGCTGCGTAATGCTATTTTTGATAACTTGAGATGATATCTCCAATAGATGTGTTTGCTATATTTCAATTAACCGCAACTATTGTGTTTTATTACCTTTCGTAGGGAAAAATTCGATTCATCACTCTCGGAAGTAGGTAATATCGAGAAATAACAAGAGCCCTTTTCTGTTAGATTAAAACTCCCGAACCAGTCCCTCACCCTAATATGTCAGTAAATTGGATAATTCTCTCGATCGCGTCAATTATACTTCGATGTCCATTTAAATTTAATTTTGCGAAGTTTTATCCTGTCTGGGAGGCAATTTTTGATATAAACCCGGATCTTCTCTTAATGCACAGCTCAAGCAAATCTTCGCAAAATGTCAGTCACAAATTTGCCTGATTTATTTTCAGCGTTTGTCCTTCAACGCGGTCGTGTGGTCCTCCGCTTAGAAACAGAGGAAGTGCGCTGCAGAAAGGTTTACTTTAAGACAGGAACTTTCGAGCCCAGCAAAGGAAATATTCGCGTTCAGACCACCATTGACTACTTCAACTACAGCGGAAACTTCATTCACGACGCTGCAGTGACCTGGTTCGAGAACGTCAACTTACCTCCTTCGATGTGTGCGCGCTTAAGGCAGGAAGGCTAGACAGCTTGAACCCCGTTGGCGGGCTCACATTTGTTGACTTCATCGCTTTCCAGGGGGTTCCAAAGAGCGCTTCGGCTGGTCAAGTCATTATGACAAATTGGTGAGATGGAACACAGTGCGAGTCAGTTACATTTGAGGTGAGTCTAAACTCAAATAAGTCGGCTTATATTAAGACGCAATCCGATGGGGACTCGCTCAATTTCAGTTTAAAGTGGACATTAACCTTTCTGTACCACAATAATTCTAAGTATATTACAGCCCATCTCGCATTTTCTAAAAGCCAAAAAAAAATCAAACAGTTCCCTGAAATAACACCAAAAGCAATTCTCTTATAAGAACTCCAGGAAGTAAACTTCAAAGTTCAGAAGAACTGCGCAAACATAAGAAAAAAATCACCGTCAGTTTCATTTCACCAGTACTTTCAAGTTCTCTATATACGAACTTCAAAATTTGTTTTCGACATTTAGGGTTATTACAAATGATTCTTTTTACGATAACTGCAGAAATTCTTGCCCGCTCATTGTCTAATGTTTATTGTCAATAAGAGGACAGACACATGAATTTATAATTCATGCCATGCGTCAACAAACGAGAGCGGACAATTTGACTTTGTTATCGTAAAAAAACAAATTGTCAGTTTATAATGAGTCTGTCCTGTTATTGACAATGAATTTCGTCATAACATTGTCAAAGAGTCAGAGCTACTTTGACAATGTTATGACGAAATTCATGACCAATAACAGACAGACGCATGAAAAATCTCAATTTCATCATCATCATCATCATCATCATCATCATTTATTTGCCTTTTAAGTATTTGACAATCTATTTAAAACAGTTGCACAAATGTCAATAATCTCAGGACAACATTTTGGTCCATTTGGTACCAGAACGTCTCATGCATTCCCTCTTAATCCGTTTTTCCTCAGAACCCCAACAATTTCATTCGACGCCCTAGAAGCTAATCAACATTGAAGAGATTGAGACGCATATTTATGTAATTTCTTTTCTTTTGGATTTAGTTGAAATATCAAAGTCGAAACTTAGTTAAATCTCCTTTAACACATTGTCAGTTATTTATGCGACTGTCCTATATTGTTCATAAATTTCGTCATAACATCGTCAAAGTAGCTGATTACAAAGTGGATCCCCAGACTACTTTGACAATCTTCTGACGAAATTCATCAACAATATACGACAGACGCATGAAAAACTGACATAAATTTGTTTTTTACGATAACAAATTGTCCAGTTGTCCGCTCTCCCTTGTTGACGCAACGTATAAATTATAAAATGTGTCTGCCCACATCTTCACAATAAGATTTAGCCAATAAGCGCGCAAAAATTTCTAGTTATTGAAAAAAACATGAATTGCATGAACTCGAAAGTGGCAAATTAAATACCACTTGTTAGCCGAGAGTGAGGTCATTACAGGGGATTCTCAGACCGAGGCCTTATACATCAAGGCCGAGGTCTGAGATTTCCCTGTAGTGACCGAACGGGCGAGGTTAATAAATAAGTTATTTATTATATCGCCTTTTTAGCGCTATTCTTAAAAAGAATAAAACAAAAACCCCAGAAGCAATTTTCCACATCCGCTTGCGCGCGCTATGCCTCTCTTCGTCCCTCATACTAAAGAAGTATCTTTGTGCTAGTTTTTCTTAGAGTTATTGAAATACAGTTGTACTTTGTTCGTCTTTTTTGTTGTTTTCACCCACGCGCTCGTAGCTTTTACTAACAACTCAAAATAGCCGTCGAGCGGAGAAATTTTTTCATAAAGACCGGTCATTACAACAAAATAATGCCCGCTCAGCAGCCAATCATAACTAACTAGCCACTTCAGAATCAGCAGGTTTTGTTTAGAAATCAGTTTAGACTGGAAGGGGGATTTTCATTGAATAACCTCTTATCTTAAGAATGGCCAAATATTTTCTAAATGCACCATTTTGCTAATGATCAGTTCCTGGTGAATTGTGGGTAGATCCAGTCCTTTGTGGGGGGAAAACGGGCAAAATTACAATTTCAAATTATGTCCTAAACTGGCCGTTTGCCCCCACAAAGGACTGGATCTACCCACAATTCAAAAGGAACTGATCACTAGCAAAATGGTGTATTAACAGAAATATCTTGAACAGATGAGATATAAGAACACGAATTTACCATTCACTTAACAACAAGTTGAGTATACAATTTATTATTATTATTATTTATTAATATGATTATTATTATTTCAGCCAAATGAGATTTCTTCACCACACATCTTCGTGACTGCTCAACACACAGTGGTTGGTCTAAAACACCACGCGGACACGGTCTGGATCGAGAATGTCAACAAGAATACTTTTCTCGCCTGTTCGAGAGAAATGCAGAACTTTGATGGATTACATAGACATCAGATTAGAAAGTTATTAATAAACATTACACAGAAAGGCCGGAGTCACTGACATTTGAAATACAATGACCTTTGAATCAAAAGCTATGCGTTCAGTGACGTGTACGAGTCTTTTACTTTTCAAATTTTAGTATTTTACACTCCTAAACATTCAACAGTCCCATGATTAGCCAGTCAAGCCCTGATGCAATCAATCTCAGTGTTTCAACGGGTGGCAATACAACGTTTAACACAAACATTATCTCAACAAGTAAGTGACGGGTACCCTTTGAACAGGGAGAGAAAGAGATCCTTAAAACAAAGGAAGCCCGAATGGAAGCAAGGAGGCGGAAAACCAACGTCGTTAATCAATGATAAACTGATAAAGCCTGTTACATCTCCCCGTGGACATACGCAATTTCCTTAATGTTAAAGAGCATTTTATGACTGAGCGGCGGTGAACAAGGGGCCAAAAAATTCTTATCTCCAAGTGACCATGTAATATTTATTACATAAACGTCAATAATATCCCAAACTATTTCATTTTCACTTTCACTTTTGCTGCTCAAGGCGCTGTTTTATTGTACCAATGGTAATTTTTTCACATGTAAAGATAACAAGTATTTTTTCTACTTGTGAAAAAATTATGTTTTCGCGCGGATGCTCACCTGATATTTCAATGGTTGTAGCGATTTACGAGTCCTTTCGAGTGTTAAGACTTCAAGAACGTTAACATAGTCCAAGAATCCTTGCAACATATACAGTGTTTTCACATAAAGTCACCACAACCATATTGCTGTCCAAAAAATGACAACTGATGTAACGTCGCAATATTGCTGGCCCATAAAAAACTAATCATGTGGAAAGTCAATTCTTTCCTTATATAAACACTTTGTGTTGTTCCAATGAATTTACTTAGCTGCTCCCCACGTAGGTGAAAACGCTCATTAAAAATAAATACTTATTGCTGCAAATTCAAGTATAAAGGTATTTTTAATTAAAATTGTTCCAGATACTCTCTATACCAAGAAAAAATACTCCGTTGTCGAACGCTGGGGCGGTTTCACTTTATATCTTTCTATTCTTTTCCTGCAGAACTGGTTGGTATACGACAAACTTCCAACAAATCTCGCCAGCGAAAAACATATCATCGAATCCCAAAACAACGTTTTACCTCTTGCTGAGAATTGCAACTCTTACTGCCAGGTAAGATCTTTCTGTGCTACATTATAATTAATGTCATTTTGATTTATGTAATAGATACAATTCACAAATTGCTATTAGTTTTTCATGAGTCTCTCCTGTTATTAATCATGCATTTCGTCTGAAGACCAATTTGACAATATTTCGAAGAAATTCATTTTGAATAACAGGACAGACGCATCAAAAACGCATGTCAATTTGTCTTTAACAGTGACAAAAAGGCATAAATTATACTTTCCGCGTGTCTGACCGCTTATTCAAAATGAAAATTGGCCAATGACCCTTGATAATTCCATCAGCTATATTATCAGAATAGATCTTAGCCACTAGCGGACGTATACATATATATTTAATAATAACCCAAGTTATTCTCGCATTTTGAATGGTTCTCGCCTATGATCTATTAGAGGACAGATGCACGATTAACGTCATCATTACAAAGTTTTTCCCTCTGCCGTTTTAAAATGGCAGAAAGTTTTAAGAATTAGGATAATATTTTACGTAACTGGGCAAAAGATAAGGTACAAAAAAGTCTTGCCGAGGCATTGAACAGGTTCGAGAAGCAGAAAACGAAAGATAAAGCCGTTTCTTTTAAAAAATGATACAGAAATAACTTTCTAGCAGCCTCGGTCGGCCGTCGAGCGAGACTAAACCATGCACAAACTTGGTCTTGGTAAGTCGAGAACCATTGCTTTATCTCGAATTTAACAAACCCAATTAACAAAATTTTCTGAGATAAATTTATTTCAAAAATTCAACTTTTCCCAGTGTCAAAACAACTGTTGACACACTGATTGATGGTCAGCAATGAAACATCAAAACATCACTTCTTAAAATCGGTAAAATAAAATACATAATCTTGCTTTCCGATGCGAATGTTCCTCTCGGTTTCAGGCCACAGCTGCGAGCTAAGTATAGCTAACCACAGCTCACGGTCAACAGTATCGCAGCTAAAATGTGTCTCCGACACTATATCAAGCTGATTTGACAATCACCAACCGCAGAAGACAAAAATCTCCACCGTCATTTACGCTCCTTTCATTCAAAACTCGAATCAAATGGCCTCTAGGTTGACTGCAACCACAAGTTTTCCGAGACTATTTTTTCAACTCCTGCAATTATCAAGGCAACGTCCAAGCGTTTCGGCTCACACGGCTGCTCCAATGACTAAAACTGACTTGATTATTCCAGCATTTTCTTCAAGATTTGTAGATTTTACAGTTCAAATCTGCTTTCGCTGTAAGTTCTCATTCCACGAGAGGCGACGCTCGAGTCAGGTTTCGCAGTGGCGTGATTTTTCTCGACGAATCACAATTCTTTGGTACGCATAGCAGCCAATGAAACTGCTTCATTTTGAATGTATAGATCACGTCAAATGGCTTTTTTTTGTTAAAATGTTTTGAAACAAAAAAGGCTTTTCGTTATTATATAAAACAAATAGATTCCATGTTGCCGTGCGTCTGATTCAGTAATAGATCACAGAAGACGTCAAAATGTGGTAAGAACATCAGTGGCACAC
>CM042750.1:28609338-28622998 GCA_022496165.2 Catalaphyllia jardinei | reverse complement strand
GTAGCGGTAGTGGTATTGGTAGTGCCGTAGTGGTAGTGGTAGTGGTAGTAGTAGTAGCAGTAACAGAAATTGGACCGAGTGGAGTATAATTCATAATGGTAATAGGACTGAGTGGAGTCCAATTCGGTCTGTAATCATACGAAAGATTAATCAAAACTATGACAAAATTCGAGAAACGAACAAAGCATCGATTGAGCGCTGAACGATTTTAAAACTTCGTTATGAATGCTGAAAAACCCAGCAGTTTACTCAACAAAGTGCACCGCAACAGCGCCTCAAAATGGCGCGTATTGTGCAATTACAAGCTTGACGTTTGCAACTGTCCAATTAATGCTCAAATCAGGCTGCTGATAGCCAATAACGTTCGAGAATTTTTTTTTACCTTTGATTAAGGGAGTAATCGCGCGAGTAATTGCAAGTCGGACGAGCGCAAATCGCGAGGCTGACTTGAAAGCACGAGCACGATTACTCCCTTTGTCAAACCCATTTTGAAATCACTGGTTATCCTTGCAATGTGATTGGCTCTCAGCGGTGCGATTTATTCACTATTCGTACTACCTTTTGCTCTAAATCGTATCTTTTCCTCGGCCAATGAGATGGGACAGTAAAACAAAACAACCAATCAGATTTTAAGGCTTTCTTAAACTTACCAATCACATTGCAGGAAAAAGAAAGACAAAAAAAGCCATTGTTTGGCAAATTTGGCTATTAAATTGTGCGATTTCAAAATGGACCCAAAAAGAGGCGATTGAATTTCGGGTTGTGCAATTTTGGTCTGAAATCATTGAAATCACGCGAATGATTTCACACCAAATTGCACTCCACTCAGTTCAATTACCATTATGAATTGTACTACACGAGGTCCAATTACTAATTAATTATCGTATCTATGACAAATTTTGGAACTAAAAATGTCTTCTGGGAAGTTCCTTTGAGTGCAAATATCTGTAGCATATAGCAAAGCTAATCGAGGCTGGTTGTGCTATTTACAATCATACCAAAATAAGTGGTGACAAAGTTTTGATGCATGATCTATTTTGTGCAATTTATAAAATCAATGTAATGTAATTAGTGTGTGGCGATACTGAAATTTATTAAAGTAAAGAATGTATTGTAGATAGTGTATAGTGAAGGTGACATAAAAACGATCCATAATTAATATCTCTGACTCTGTACCTGAGGAAACGTGGCCATCTTCCTCGCTCAGTCGAAGCAGTCTTTGCTATAGCAAGCAAAGTCAACAACGAAACAACTACAATGTGAACCAGCACCAAATATTCCACCCAAGGTTTACTTTGTCCCACCCAGTACACAAACGGTAACACAAGAAGAGGAAGAACACAGCCGATCTCAGCCAGGGAAGGTAGACAGTACTGTAAAAAAACACATTTACAGTGCTGATGAGTCAGTGTTTCATATATATACATTGAAGATAACATGAAGCAGTTGAAAGATTAAGACGAGGGCCGAATCTTTTTAATAGTCTCTGGATTCCAACCCCGGGAAGATGATCAGGACACCGTTAACATACCTGTTTTATCTTTCCAGCTGTGCTCTTGCTTTGGTCGTCACAGTGACACTGATCACTTACCATCTCATCTCCCATACCAATTCCCAGCAAGTTTAACAGGTCTAGCACCATATTCAGTCTACTGTCATAGCTACCCATGTCATAGCTCACAGCAGCTCCAGATATCGCCATTGCAGCAGACAGTCTCATGTGTTTTGGCTTAAAACATCGGTTCAATTCAGATGGTTGATGCCAGTCACTGCCAATAAGCTCCACTCCATCGGGTGAAAATGAAATCAGGTGATGATTTGATTTGTCACTGCTGCTAATCTGCCAGTCATTAACTGTAATGTTACTTATGAATGTGGGTGAAACGTCCTTGAGATCTTCAAGTTTCAGCTCTTTATTTGCCTCTTCTCCATCATCTATGTATCTTTCTAGCAACTGTGTGATCCAACCCCCTGGTCTTGTACAGTTGGGGTATACATCTTGCCAGCGGCATCTTGCTGCTCTCGCGAAAAACGCATTTGACAATCGATATCTGCAGAAAGATAAAAAAAGAGGAAATGTGCATGTTTCGCCCTCTCCTTAACTACAAAGAAAAGTCTGCTTAGCCAAGCTAAATAAATAAAAATAATCAGATGCCATCAATAGTTCGCTGCCATTCAGGATTTTTTCTCTGTATGTTGCACTATTAAAACAAGTTTCATTATTTGATGGAACTGTGCTTTTATCGAGGATTACGTTTTCAAGCTTCCCCACTTTGTGTCGTGTCGGTTTCAGTTTCTGGGTGAATTTAATTAGAGGTCAGTGATACCAGGACGACTTGGCTCTCTATCATTAGTAAAGACTCTTGGGTACTGTCCCCATCCCACCCCTTCACGAAACAGTTTCACTTAGTTTACCTGTTCCCATCCCACCA
The DNA here is from genome assembly GCA_022496165.2 of Catalaphyllia jardinei. Lineage (NCBI taxonomy): Eukaryota > Metazoa > Cnidaria > Anthozoa > Scleractinia > Caryophylliidae > Catalaphyllia > Catalaphyllia jardinei. The sequence continues at coordinate 28,620,566 of CM042750.1, read as the reverse complement.
CTTAAAGAATTATTTTGCTTAGGGGGCCCTGCTCAACTTTTTAGTTTCAATCATTACACCTGAAAATAGTAGGAAGAAGCAGAGAACAGCAACATCTTTCCAAATTTCTCTGAATCTCTGGACTGCAATTTTCTGACGCCGGGCTTACCACAAAATGACCAAAGGAACAAACCTGTAGTAGATGTTGAACACAGATTGGTGAATGGGTCCGATGAATGGAAACAGTATGATAGCAATAGCACAACCAATCAAAATTGGAAAGAACACTTCATCTGAGTATGGCAACACTCCGAACAACACATCCTTGAAGACTCTCCATCTCACAACAATTGTGTAGGCATAGAAAAAGAGGAATATAGCAGCCACGTTGCGGACAATGGGAAAGAAAAACGGAAGAACAAGAAAAATGATGAAAACCACAACCTTGATCCAGGCTCTTAAAGGCAACAGGAAGTCATGTGCAACCCTAGGAAAAAAAGTCAAGGCGAAAACCAGTCCACTGAGGCCTGAGAGAAGTCGAAACAGGTTTTGGCATTTTGTAAAATATTTTATTCTTGAAAGGATAAAGAAAAAAACCCAAGCACCAAACGTTGTGCAAAACAGGGCCACTCGCCTGCCAGGGGGTTGGCAGTCATCATAGAGTTCCAGTATCAGGAATGAAGTCTTGGCACCCACGCTGACTGAGGGAGGACAAGTGCTGTTCTCTCGTAAAATGCCACCAAAAATAAGGTCTACAAACACAGCTACAGGAAATGCATAAGGTAGCCACAGGACACATGGCAAAATGATCACTACAACGATCAAGAGAAGAGTAAAACCAATTGACTGCCAAATCGCCCGCCCGGGACTTTGCCAATTGCACATGTATCCAGCATTTTTTCGCATTTTCTCAAAGAAACCTTTATGCCACTCCTCATCAGTAGTTCCTGGCTCGTTTCCACGAAGTTCTCGACGTTTCTTCCAGTCAAGAAAAGCTGCCCCAGTGTAGCCCCCTCCGGAAACACAGCTCAAATAATCCAGAGAAACTTTATCTTGTAACATTCTACGCAGAGCACCAGAGCAAAATGCAGCAGACCGAATGCCTCCCCCGGAAAATGCAATTCCAGTGGTCTCCTTGGGTGTTTCAGGAGGAGATCTCTCGACTGGTGGTTCATTGGAAGGAGTGGGGGCAACAACTATCCTCACGGGATCAGTCTGAACTGGAACCTGAGTACTAGCCATATCTGAAAGTACAAATTTATAATATTTAGATTGAGCAAAGCCTGAAAGTAGAGCTCCTGGACCTGATCGTTTCAAGCCCGATCAGCTGATATAAGTTTTCTAACTTTTCGCTGTGGTGTACTGTTTATATTGTTTGGCCTTTTTTTAGTTTGAATAATCTTAAACTGCATGCATTAAACAGAAGCAGCGAATAACAGTTTTTGTGCAAAAAAGAATTATAATTCGATTGACATCCGGGTTAGCATTAACTAGCTCAGTTCCGAACAACCTGGCCCTGATTACAATTGGTCAACCTGGCTTGAACCTGCAATCTAATCGAATACGATTACCTTGCCAGTAGTCAACCTCAAATAATACACGAGCTCCATGAACTCTAAATTGAGCCCAGGATATAGTCACGTAATTATGGTCAGTAGATACCTTGTTTTGACAGGTGTCAATTGACCACAACTTGGATGTCCAAACTCAAAGATGTACGCTGTAAGTGAACCTATAAAGCTAGGCTCGCGCAGACTTAGTACTAGTGGCTATGGACGATCGGTTGTACGCAGGGGCAATCACGTGGCAACTTAATTTTTTTGGCTCTATGGCTTACCAAATTTCGTACCCATGATGCCACACTGGGAGGAGTTTCACACTAGGAGGACTTTTTGATTTCGTATCGCGTTTACATGATGACTGGGTCATTTGATATCTTGTTATTTAACGGTACATTTCATTTGTCTCGCGTCGGCATAACATTTTGTGGTGGTATCATGTAAACAAATATAGAGCCATGAGAGGGAACCGGAGTGAACTCGGTCCGGGGCGAAAGTCGTCTCGGTGTCATGTAAACACCCCTTTATTTTACATGACTTCCTACAGCGTCCAAAATAAACCATAAACTAGCCTTGCACTTTTTAAACTGTCTTTTATTTGGCTAATGTTTTTTGTAACAAAGGAGAGGAGAATCACTTTTAACTTGGAACTATTAATGACAAATATTTACGAAAGCTTACAGCCAAGTTTTGTCACTAATAGAGCCGGGCTGACACCTGACTCAGGAAGCACCATCTATGCAAGCTGGTCTCTGTGAGTCATTAAATAAGCGGACGTAGCAGATGAGCCACTTTCAATATGTTAACATTCAGCTTGATAGTGAGGCCTAGACGACACAAACAAAAGACATTAATAAAATTTGTGTCCTCCAAGCCTCACTGCCAAGCTGACTATTTTTTCAAAGTTTTCTAATCAAGACTGGGGTGAGGAGGCGATACCCTATTTGAAGCGAAGCGACAAGGAATATTTCTACTCTCCCCATGAATGGGATGCTAGTCCATCGACTGTACAGCGCCGCAAATGATCCCCAAATTGGACCGCAAATGATTCCGAACCGCAAATGATCCCCGATGTGGACCGCAGGTGATCCCGCCGGAAAACGTCAATGGCATGGAGTTTGGCTCCATTGTTATTTTTTTTTTTTTGCTTTTAACTGTTGTATTTATCTTTTTTCATCAACCAAATAATGAATTACATAAACATAAAGAAAAGATATTCTAACAACGTAGATTATAATTTAAATATAATTCTCCCGAGAAATTCATCTTATTTTCGCTCGACAATTCTTCAGAAAAATCACAAGAAAAAATCAAAACTCGTAGACAGCAATAGCATTTCTCAAGAAGCTCGATCTACAACAGTAATAGCTCAATGCTACCGTAACTAACACATACAAATCTCGTGAAGATTTTATTTGGATCCAATTTCCATGTTAAATAATCTGATTTCTCGCTAAAGGCGCGAGAAACAAATACAAAAGTAAGTGTACATGTTCACATCAACAATAACAGCCGGTTCGCGACATGTTCATGACCTTTAATTTCTGCAATGAGCTAGAAATTCTGCTTCCCAACACAACAAGCCGGTTTGGTTTTCAGTTTGCATCTGCAATTTGCAGCCAGAAACTCCATACTGACAGTATATAAAACGTGTACTGAGTCTGATCAAGGGCACTGACATACTATGTTGAGCGATCTTCATTTCCCGTGGGAAAAATCCGAAAAACGGAAAAACCGCATATCATTACAAACTAGAAGTAGAATAGCAGCCGTAAGCTGTTTTCGTGTAAGATTCTCAGACTAAAGAAGTCTTGCTTCATGAGATACGGATAGGTTACACCACTGCAACCATGAACAATATCCCGTTAGAATTCCTTGCTATTGACTTTCAACATCGATGACTAAAGTATTTCACTTCGCGTGATTGACCAATACTGGAAACCACACATGAAAAGTTTGTCGACACCCAAGGTATGACCAAAAATGCAGGCCAGGAAATAAGACACAACTTAGTTGAGTAAATTGAGAAGCAGGATATTGAGTGAATGAACTGGCGTTACTATATTCGTTCGCAATTTTCTCTTCGGTTAAATTGTTATGAAATTGTATGGCTAGATATAGACAAAAGCCGATTCCGAAGAACCCTTTATCACTGATGGGAATTTAGTGTATATATGTAGAATATGGTTAGTTATGACTGCTTCTGTTTATGTTAAAAATTGAAACCTCGACCCAAACAACAAACTCCATGCCATTCCTTGTTTTCCGTAGGGGATCATTTGCGGTCCCATCGGGGATCATCGGCGGTTCGGGATCATTTGCGGTCCAATTTGGGAATCATTTGCGGTGTGGGGATCATTTGCGGTCGGGGATCATTTGCGGTGCTGTACAGTACCTATTTATATACCTGGGTGGAGAGAGACACCGTAAGAGTAACGTGTCTTGCCCAAAAACCCAACACAATGTCGCCGGCCACATCGTCCCCTCCTTGAAAGCATAACGGATCTAGCTTTCAACAAACTCTGTTGTCTTGATCAATACTATTCTTGGTTTTCACGTGACGTCAGAAAAAACTGAAATTAAAAATTTTGAGTTTTCGCCTTCATCAGGTAAAACTTATTTATAAACATATATCTGCTGGCCTGTCTTCAGCTCGGTAAGACTGCTTTGTTCTGAAAAAGGAACACTGAGTTTTTTCGCAATGCGTGACATCGGCATTGTTTCTGGCAGAAGCATAGGGTAACATGTTACGTGCACGAAAAGACGATTCGCCTTATGTTTTCGAGTTCTGAGTAACCGATATGTTGAGAGAAGTGCCCATGCGAATGTTTTCAAGCTTAACATAAAGAAAGAACGTTTTGACAGAGTTAAAGTAAACTCCAGAGGTGCTCCAACATGGCATCTCCCGTACCAAACACTATAATTTGTACTGATACCCTTCGTCGAATAACTCGAGTTCGGAATATCATACATCTCCGAAACTTTGACACGTTGTTTATTTATTACTCTTCTATGACATTTCAATTTCTTGACTCAATTTATTGAATGGTAAGTGACCACCAATTGAATAGAACAAGCAAAATATTCCATCAAGCTCAGTAAATGAACAATCACGTTAACACGAAAGAGTTGCTTTAAAACGATGTTAATAGACAAATCAAGATGAGCGATTAAACGTTCCAACCACGCTTTCTTGATGAAAAATCAAGCGCACGTACGACTAGACTCGCTTTGTCTGGCTCGGGCCTGGGCGTGATAGGGGTATTTTGATATTTCTTTGTTCAAGAGATAAAAGCCACTGATTTGTTCGGCGCAGTCGGTCAATGAGTCTGATATCCACTAACAAATATAGCCTCCAAGAATGATAGTCAATTTGGAAGCGTACGACGGGGCTGTCCATCAAAGTGCTTTGTTAAATGCACCATTTTCAACAAGTACCTAAATCGATACTTAAATTAAAAACACAGCGACCATCGCTGGCAAAAATCCACTCCACCCCCTTCCCTGCCACCAAGTCATGATGTTGATTTTGACCTAAGATTTCATCAGCAAGCAACGTTATTTGGCTTCACATTAGAAGCTAAGTTACTTTCAGTTACTTATTATAATTGACTTGTTGCTTAAGAGTAGCACAGCAATAGCAGCAACACAAAGGAACAAACGAAATCTTCTGTATTAATTATAAGCACTTGACTCAAGTCCTCTTAAAAATCTCAAGTCGCACCTTAGAAAGCTTGGCTTCGCACCTGATAACGAAGTATATTACTTGAAACATTTCCGTGGTAAAATCAGTCATAAATATCACAAATGCGATTGTTTGGCAGTAAAATTGAGGAAAAATGCGTCCTGATAGTTGCTTTGTTGCTAGCTAAAGAGCAACACAGCAATATCAGGAACACAAAGAAACAAACCACATCTTCATCAAAAAAGATATTAAATCAGATTTGAGACCAACTGCACTCACGAGCTGTCTGGCAAAAGTATTACAAGGGTTCACAAACAAAAGACTTTTGGGACAGGTGTCTGACACTATCGACCCACGTCAATACGCACGTCATGGCCACTCGACTAATTGTCAACGAGCCAGACGAACGAAGACGCTCGGCTGGCGAGGCTGCAGAGAATAGTGCCGCGCGAAGAATGGCGTATGCGAAAAAATTCTCGATCGGCCTTCGAAAGTGTAAGTGTAAGGTGTAACAGTGGCTCAGTTTAAGCCAATTGCAAGGAAGGAACTATTGAATCCATTGTAGTTTTTAGCCAATCAGGAGACGCGTTACATCTAGACTTGTCTCGTGGAAGGTGAATGTGTTCTTTGCTGTTGTGTTTATCCAACTGTGAACAATTTCACAGTCTCAGAACATATAAAACTAGCGTGTTTCCTCTCTCACTTTATCCAACTGAAAGTTCAATCGGGCAGCGTACCCTTTACAAAACTGTTCTTCTCTTTCGAATATTGAGGAAAACTGTTAGACAAGAGCAAATCCAAGAAACCAAATCGACACGAAACGAGCCAGCGTGTTCACCACAGAATTAAACGAGCGTGTTCATGAATCGAAACAGTGTATTCCTTCTCTGTGTACCTATATCGAACTGAAAGTTCTTTCGGGCAGCGTTTTTTGAAAGTGTGTTCAGCAGTCGAACCACTACAGCAAATCCAGTGTTCAATTCAAGTCGTCTAGCATATCGAACTGAAGGTTTAGTCGGCAGCGTTTCCGAACAGAACGGAACGAGTGTGTTTACAGTCAAACCACTGGATCAAATCCAGTGTTCAAAACACAAATCGGATCTGTTTGCCACAGCATTAAACGAGCGTGTTTACTTTCACTTTGACTTTTCCCATCATATCGAACTGAAAGTTCGACCGAGCAGCGATACATTGCAAAACTCTTGATATTCTCTTGATATGAATTCTCAATATCCTACTGGATTGCGCGTTGAGCGAAAGCAACCTTGCCCCCAAGGGGTGTCATGCTACCGGCCGGTAAAAGCGTTATAATTTTCTCTCGGTAATGTTTGCAACAGAGGTAAAGTCTGTATTCGAGCCAAGTGGCCCATCAGGCCGGAGCTTATCCCGGTTTCTGTAGCATGAAGCGACTGGGAGTATTTGTACTCCCCCCTGGATGGGATGCTAGTCCATCGCAGAGCTACCCCCAGCATTAAATTCGCCGGTACCCATTTATACACCTGGGTGGAGAGAGGCACCGTGAGAGTTAAGTGTCTTGCCCAAGAACACAACACAATGTCTCCGGCCAGGGCTCGAACCCGGACCGCTTGCTCTGGAGTCCAGCGCACTAACCATGAAGCCAGTGCGCCTCCCACAAACAGAAGAGAACCAAAAATCCGTCATGCCGTATTTAAAAACCCTTATTATACCACAAATTATTTGCTCGTTGGCACTCTATCGATAGGTATACCTGTTTATTTAATGCAAGCCATACACGAGGCTATTGATTCCGAGAACTACTCTGTCCGAATATTCTTCGCGGACTTCACTAATGGATTTGATGTCATAGACCACTCGGTATTACTAGATGAACCCAAATCCTTTGATATCGATCAAACTCTAATTTTCTGTGTACGCTCCCTTCTGATTAACCGAGTACAAGCTGTGCGCGTCGGTCCATCCTTATCGCTATTGAAACAAGTCAATGGCGGCGTCCCACACGGAACTAATCTCGGTTTGACGCTCTTTGCTGTCATGATAAATAATTTGCTTAGGAACTGGCATATGCGATCAAAATCATGATGTTGATGACACTACCGCATTTGAGATTATCCCAAGAAATTCTATTAGTATACTAGATTTGGTTGTCCGTGAAATCCATGATTATTGTCAGGAGCTCATCACTAGGAGCCTGCAACTACCCCATATTCCTGTCACGGCGTTTTTACAGACCGATTAATTTTTAGTTTGAATTCATCTCGAATTCAGATCCCCATAGGACCTCAGTGCCCAATTGCAATCACAAGCACGAACTAATGTTGACATGTCGACATGATGTCGACATGCTCACGTGAGGCTGCATTGTTTTATCCTTACGAAGCGTGCTCACGTAGACTGGAACTGGCCTATTTCGCGGGAAAAATATCTAAAAATAGACTGGTCTGTAAAAATGCCGTTGCAGTGGCTTATTAGGAGAGTTGCAGGCTCCTAGTAATGGGCTCCTGTTATTGTATAGAACACAAGATGAAACTAAATCCCAAAACCGCATGCGAAGAAATGTGAATAAATTTTAGTAAAGAATTCGGTTACCGCATTGCGACCTATGTGTGTTGGATATAATGAAGTAAAACGTGTAGGAACGTATAAGCTTCTAGGAGTGATAATTAGCGACGACCTCAAATGGAACGCACATGTTGAATATGTAATTGCCAAAGCAGCAAAGAGACACTTAGGTTACTGGAACGCGCAGGTGTAATGCCAAAAGACATCCTAAAAGTGTATACCTTTGTAATGCTAGGTTGGTTCTAGAGTATGCTGCGCAGGTATGGCAGGATATCCCTGCATACCTGTCTGACGCTATTGAATCTATACAAAGAAGAGCCATCAGCAAGCACTAGACCTAACTAATCTGACATCATTAGCAAATCGTGGGATAATCTGGTGTAAAAAGTTGATGGCTGATATGAGGGATGAAAGCCACCCCATATCCTTTCTGGCTTCACAAGTCACAACACGAGCTATACCATATCAGTTAAGATCAGGAAGCACTAGAGCTCCAAAAATAATGAAGAGGGCAAAGAGAGCAAATGACTTTTTTACATTTAGATTCGCACGAATGAAGACTAATTATTATCATTGTTATTGTAGCTAGACTTAGCTAGTAAATATTGGTTGTAACTACACTGCTAGAAGTGTCAATAAACTATTTTTATCATTTTTATATTTTTTTTATTATTATAAGAGTTCCACAGAATTCCGTTTGTAATTACATTTAATCCAGCCTTACCGAATACACCTCAAGTCATTTCCAGCAACCTTAACATTCTTCGTTCTTCACAACGATGCCTAGAAACATTTTCTTCCCCTCCTCATATATCGTACCGCCGTTGCAAATACCTGAGTGCCATACTGGTCAGGGCCAAATACCGCAGGCAAGCACCCCCGGCTTCGGGAGCTTTTCGTTGTCACAGAAATAGGTGCAAGACGTGTCCTTTCATTACAGAGGGAACCACATCTTACACTTTTTGCTCTACCAACGAACCAAGACACATACGACATCACATCACCTGTCTTCTTGCAATCTCGTTTATATGATACAGTGCAACAGATGCAATGTTCAATACATAGGCGAGACTAAACGTCATCTCAGCGACAGATTTGGTGAGCAGAGGCGCGCAATCGAAAAAGCCCTCGCAAAAGAACACATTGATCAACCAACCGCCGTTTCAGATCATTTTACCCTTTCTGCCCATTGTATGGGCAACATAGAATTCGTTCCTCTTGAACTCATCACCTCAAATAGAGATGCCATTCGCAAGGCAAGAGAAGCCTTTTTAATCTCCAAGGGCAAGACCATTGAACCCTTTGGATTAAACAGGCGTGACGAAATTTGATCTATTTTGTTTTTATTATCTTCCTGTAAATATATCCGTTTTGGTACAAGTTAAAATATTTCTCTATTTTTGTCAACTTATCATGCCACGTTTATTCCTTTTGTATCATTTAAATTTTGTAACCGTTTTTTCCATAGTTATTTAGCTTCATTGTAGCCCCTGAGGAAGGTTAGTCCTGTCAAACCGAAATATTGGGCATTAAATTTAACATTTTTAGCCGTCCGGTCAGCCTTTCAATTGGTTTTATAGTTTATTTTTCACTGCTGATCCTGATCTAACTAAGATCCGGCTTCACTCCGCTGTTGTTTGTACAAGTGGTCCTTGCATTACAGTTTATAAATAAATGACCTGGTTAAAACTTGAAACATAAGTGCAGAAGAGCACTTGGTTTCATGATATGAAAAGTGAGGGTTTAGATTGTCTAGTGAAAGCTGTTTATCGGTCCGTCCATCAGAATCGTAGCAACACCGCTCAACGCTTTCAGTTGGCTTCCATTTCCTATTGGTCTAGTGCGATTTTTTACGACAACTGCAGAAATTCTCGCGCGATCATTGGCTAATTTTTATTGTCAATAAGCAAACAGACACTTGAATTTATAATTCATGGGATGGGTCAACGGCCGAAAGCGGACGATTTGACAATTTGTTATCGTAAAAAAAAATTGAGGTCACTTTTTAATGCGTCTGTCCTGTTATTGACAATGAATTTCGTCATAACATTGTCTAAGTAGCGGATCCACAGCTACTTTGACAATGTTACGACGGAATTCATGATCAATAACAGGACAGACGCATGAAAAACTGGCATTAATTTGTCAATTCGAGTGTGGTGAAGACCATACTTGGTGGTTCGGCTTCTTTGAACTACGAACGTTTCCATGGTCACTAAGTAAAGTAAAGAGTTATTTGCATCCAGCTTTTTCAGTCGTGGAATCGCGAGGTGTAGAAACGGCTATCGTTCTGGCTTAGAATTAATAACCAACATTGTTATACCTCCCAACTCAAATACGTTTTCCGATATGGAGGAGAACTTGTCACGTGCCGTGGGTTAAAACTCACTAACTCCTTATGGAAACAACAACTTGAACTTTGGACTCGCTCGTGATCAAGTTGTCCGCCTTGAAACCGTGGGAAAGGCCTGATGTTAAAAAGCCATTGAAGTAGGACAACGTTTCTCATTAGACCGAACATTCATTCAAGAAAAAGGGATTTATAGTCGCAAAACCATATCATGCAGATTAACAAAAGGGAAAATATGAACGTCTTGTGTCTCCAAGCTTTTGGTTTGGCCCCAAAAATGGGTCACCCACGTTCTTCAACTCGCTCTTCGATCGCGGCTCGCCAGGGGGGAAGTATTTGTGTATTTTACAAGAAAATATGCTGTTCCTGATCCAATCAACCTCAGACTGCTCGATTTAAGGATTAGAAGAAGCCAAAAACACTTTAGTACTGTCTATATTTTTTCTGTTAGCTACGAAGAAAAAGACTGTTATTGTAATTTTTCGATCGGACAGGTTGGTTTTCGCAGCCGCTCAATTTTGCGAGCGCAGCCAGAATATGCAATAGCGTCAAGCAAATCATTTTTTTCGGAGTTTTTTTCCATTTTTGAGTCGGGGGGTATAACAAAACACTTAATGACTGGCCCCTGGGGCAACAGTGAGTTTTGTTTCCCCTCGACCTCAATGTTCCCATTGACGGTCTCGGGGAAACAAAACTCGCTGTTTCCCTTGTGGCCAGTCATTAAGTGCTTATTGTCACATACAAAGATGTATACAAATTGATAAAATCATAAATATTGTGCCTCAAACACTGAGTTATTTCGCAACCTGGTCAATCATCTTCAAACCCGTTCAAGCATATACAGTAAAATTCCGTATATAAGAATCTAGAATTTTCGATGTCAGACTCAGGGTGAAACATGTTCTTATATTTTAGGGTTGTTTTTTCACAATTCAGGCTGATTAGGTTCTTAGTAGGTCCATAATTTTCAGATCGTTTATATTGCATGGAAAACATCTTTCAAGTGAAAACAAAACAAACCTGTAACTCACAAGTATCAGTATAACAGTTATAACAGAAAATAAACTTTACCTGTAAAATTTTCTATTTACTTGCCATGGTTTACATGCCGTAA
>CM042750.1:28598869-28609238 GCA_022496165.2 Catalaphyllia jardinei | reverse complement strand
TGTTAAGGTAAGTCTTATGTGTTAACGTCATTGTTCTTTACTGAGGTTGACGAAATATTCTCCGCGCTCAAATCATTAGTGTTTATCGAGAGAAACACAGTTTGTTTAAAGCTTGATCCGCTATACCTTCGAGTAAGTAGTTCACGGCAGTCTGAAGCCTTGCCTCTTTACAGAAGGACACCTATTTCTTCCTGTACAGAAGTTACCTTACTACATGAAATTTTTTTCGACACATTTACTTTCCGATTTTGGGGTGCCCATATTTCTCGACACTTAAATTCTGCGATTTGGCGAAAATTTTGTATTTTGATTTCTTTGGGAATGTTACTTTAATGTGTCCTTGAGTTAATAAACCGACTTTATCAAATGTGCAATGACGTCAAAATTTACAAAAACGCAACAGCAAGACTAAATGTCACTGACAGCAACATAATGTAAGGCGACACCTAATGCGCGAAAATAACCTGTCATGATTTTCATATAATAAGGTATGTTGATAATCTAACCATGAATCTTGTGTTATTTTAAGGTAAATAACTCAATTAAGAAAGCCAAACGCAAATATTTTTCAGAGAAACTGGACGCAAGTAAATCTGATCGACTAAAAACATGGCGGTTAGTCAATAAAATCCAGTCTCGTCACTGTAAATTAACAAAAGTCTTTCAGATTTAATCGATCAATCAAATCTTAACTTAACCTGAAGACATAGCGGAGGCGTTAAGCAGCAATTTGGTCAGACTGTAGGCCTCGAAATTCCTATTGTAGATATTGATTCACTTTTCTATGTGAAACCCTCTGATGGGGTATTTTCTTTCGAAAGGACCAATGTCCAAAAAGTTTGCAAAATAGCGAATGGTATCGATGAATGGAAGTCGACTGGTCTTAACAACATTCCATGCAAACTGTTAATAATAGCCGCCGAGGTCTTTGTGCCTTCTTTAAGGTGTATGTTTGATCGATCACTACTAGCTGGGGTCTACCCTTCGGACTGGAAGCTGACTTAAGTATCACTTACCTTTAAGAACGGATTCATGACTGAATTAAACAATTATTGTCCTATATTCGTTATACCTGCTGTGGCCAAAACATTTAAAAAAATTATTATGATCAACTATTTATGTACAATTATCTAAATGTAAATGATTTATCGACCAGTTGCTAGTCTGGCTTTCGCTCGCGACGCCAGAGAAAAATTGTATTCACCTAAATCAAGAAGCGACTACTTGAAACGGAACTTCCGTTTCAGCGCAGAGCTTCTCTAATGGAATGATCTTCCCGAGGAACTTTGCATTACAGTCTCTAGACATCTTTAAGACAACCATTAATAAATGGTTCTCCGCATCGCACTCCCTTACGGCATGTAAACCATGGCAAGTAAATAGAAAATTTTACAGGTAACGTTTATTTTCTGTTATAATTGTTATACTGATACTTGAGAGTTACAGGTTTGTTTTGTTTTCACTTGAAAGATGTTTTCCATGCAATATAAACGATCTGAAAATTATGGACTTACTAAGAACCTAATCAGCCTGAATTGTGAAAAAACAACCCTAAAATATAAGAAGATGTTTCACCCTGAGTCTGACATCGAAAATTCTAGATTCTTATATACGGAATTTTACTGTATATGCTTGAACGGGTTTGAAGATGATTGACCAGGTTGCGGAACAAGGAAAAATAACTCAGTGCTTGAGGCACAATATTTATGATTTTATCAATTTGTATACATCTTTGTATGTGACAATAAGCACTTAATGACTGGCCACAAGGGAAACAGCGAGTTTTGTTTCCCCGAGATCCTCAAAAAACAAAACTCACTGTTCCCCGAGGAATTTATAGGTATCGATTTAGGTACGTGTTGAAAATTTTGTATTTAACAATTAAAAAGCACTTTATTGAACAATCCTGTCGCACGCTTCCATAAACAAATTGACTATCAGTCTTGGTATGATAATGATAGTCTTATATTTGTTAGTGGATATTAGACTCATTGACCGACTGCGTTTAACAAATAAGTGGCTATTATTTGTTGAACAAAGAAATATGCAAAATCTCCTTGATGAGCAGTGTTAACGTCGCTATGATTCTGATAAAAAGATTGATATACAATTTGCTTGAATTTCATTTTCATACACAATCTAAACCATCGCTTCTAGTATCAAGTAATACCAGATGCTCTGCACTGCTGTTTCAAGTCTTAACTGACCAGGTCATTTCATTGCACCCTAACTACTCTGTTAAACTTTAAACGAGTCAAACGGAACTGTATTTTCTAAGTTAGCTTAAGCCCTACAGCGGTTCCTTTGTCGAAAACCGCGTTGTCAATCCATTCTAGAGAAATACAGGAGATGTCATTTGTTCCTTAGCAACAAGGCAGCTATAATAACTACTTGAAACTAACTTAGCTTCTAATGTGAAGCCCAAAACCATTGCTTGCTGATGTCGAAGGTGAATATCGACATCATGACACGGAGGCAGGGAAGGGGGTGGGGTGGATTGTTGCCAGCGATGGTCGCTGTGTTTTTAATTTATAGGTATCGACACAGGGAGCTCTCACATCCGTTTAGAATATGAATAAAAGATCAAACTACCTTTATCGCTCGTATTTTGCGTTTTGTGGCGGCCATTTTGAATTTTTAATACGCGCGCGCGGTAAATTGCGCGGTCCGCTAGTGCGAGGTCTAGAACCGAGATCTTAGAAGTCTGGGACTCGCAAATTCTCGGAGGATCCGATCGCTCACCGAAAATAATTAAGTGACAAGGGATGAAACTTCTCACTTTTTTCGTAGCATGTCTCTGCCAGTTGGGGGGAACGGAAGTAAGATGCGAAAAAGAGACCGGAAGTCAAAATGCGGGTTTCGTACGTGACGCGCGTGCAAATTGCTCCAGCGAAATCATTTAAAATGTGATCGGACAAAATCTGGTCTTAACTTAGGAATATCAATTATTTTCTCAGTGTAATTTGAAAGAAATACAGCCCAGGCTTGTTAGTTGATTCAGCGGAAGTATTGGGGTTATTGACAATATTTATGAATGGTTCGGATTTACTTCAGTAACAGCAAATTGCACAGAAATGCCGTGTTTTCACGAGAGAGGTTTACTACGGTTACTGCTTACCGAAGTTTCGTAGAGACGCCGTTCACACGGAACTTATTAACTAAAGTAGGCCGCATACAACAGGCGGTTTGAAGTTTTCTCGGAAAGCAAGTGCTGCAATGTTGCACAGAAACTATTGGAAAATTATAAATTTTCTGACTCCAATGCCGAACGCAGGTCGTTGTCAATTTGCAGGCGGTGATGTCGACCTGATGTCGACCCAAACCCTCCTTAAATGTTAAGCTCTGTGAATGAATGGTGGTGGCAAGGAATTTTGATATCTGGCCGAGCCTCTTCCCGCAAAACACCTGAAACGGCATCTGCCGCGGAGCACGGGCTACGTAAACGTTTAACCGTACTTCTTCTTATTCAGAGCCGCTCTGACAATTTAATTTCTTCTCCATAGACTTCGATTATTATTTTTTTCTCTCTCTTTCTCTCTGGGGTAGGTCTTCTTTTAGTTGCGCCTGCCTGTAGACCGCTAACGAGCTAGTGAACTTCCAAAAGAAAGGAAACACTTACGGTACTTGACGATGAAAGGGAAACTGCAGTCCAAGATTTTTTGCGTAAACTTGAGTTAATTTAGCTTCTTTGCCCGTTGTCTTGAAGCTTACTTATATTAGAAGGAATCTTTCTCTTACACGCTGAACGCGTGAACACTTGCTGTCAATATGTCGCGACAACGTCTGTTTTTTCTCGGTTACCGTCGGTTACTGAGCTAAACCATGCCTGATGAGGCGTTTATCTGTCGACAAACCTGGGTTGGCTTAGTTTTGATTTTGCCGCCATTTACCGAGGTTTATTACTGTGTTTACACGACTAAAAACTTCACTTCAGTAAAGTAAAAACAAAACCAAGGTAGACATCTCTCGTGAAAACAGGGGCAAAGTCGGCCGAAACTAGTTAATCCAGGGAAAAATGGAATAAAATTTATCGCTTGCAATGAATGCATTTGTGTATACTTAATCTTTTTTTCAAACTTGATTTTTGAAAATTTAAAGGGCAGTGGAACCACCGGCCCGGCACTTTTACACGATCAACATTTGCATCCATCATCCTCGGCGGTTGAAGTCACTAAAGCAAGAAGCTGAATGAAAATGTTTGAGTTACAAAATTCTTCACCAAATGTGACGGCAAAAAAGAGAGGCTTTGATGGTTTAGCGAGTTTCACCCCACATGACATTAGGGAACTTAAGCAAACCACGACGGCAACGGCAACGGTAACGTCGCTAAACAAAAGGTTTAATGAGCAAAACAATAGCTGTGCACGTGCGTTATAAATCTTTGTACATTTCGTTGCCGTTCTCTGCCAAACAACAACGTGAAATGACCAAGTAAAGGGGGTAAGTTTCTAAAGTGTGGTGCTGCGTCGGTGGGAGTATTACAAGATAATTTGGTTTTATCAACTGAGTTGATAATGTGAATTAGCCACCGTAAAGAGATTCAGAAGCTGACGTTTCGAGCGCTAGCCCTTCGTTTTAGCGAAGGTTTGCGTATTTTGGAGAACCTAGGCCACGACGGCAAATATTTTGGATTTCCTTACGGAATTGATCGCTGGCATTACATATTTAGTTTGAGCACGTTTTTAGACAGTTTTGCGCTCTGAACCGGTTTAGCTACTTACGAAAGTCGAGAGTAAAAATTAATGTGAAGTATATATGAAATAATTCATATTTGTACTGCGGTTGTAGATGAAAGTGAAGAGTTCTTCTTTCCAGTTGCTTCCAATTGGAAAATTTACTGCGATGATCACTCTTCACTTTCAGTCAAAATTAAATCCAGTTTTTACTAGGCGTCGTCCCTGGCGTCGCCGTCGTCAGTGCTTAAGTTCCCTATTGGCCATTTTACAGTTGTGTGCTTAGCTACCTGGCCATGAATGCAAGCGAGGCTGGAGTTGACCTTGCTTTGATACAGACCTCTCTGCTTTCTCATGTAAATGCAATCTAGTTAGCATAAGAACATTTTTATTTGCATGACAAAAGCAGTGAGGTCTGTATCAAAACAAGGTCAACAAGGTCCAGTCTCGCTACCATTTAGAGGCTGGGTCACTAAGCCGATAACTGTAAAATGGTCTATTGTATGCAATCCACCGTAAGAAAAAAGATGGCGGCTATACATTTTACCACAATACCTTGCGAACCAAACTAAGCCCACTGGGCATTGAGAAAGATATGGTTTAAAGACAATTGTTCCTATACTAACAGCATTGCTCTTGTCGAGTTTGAGTGACTTACAATATTTCCTTGTGTTTTTATACGCTCCTTTAGAGTTTTCGTGGCAAAGCATTAAGGTAAATGTACCAGTCGCCATCTTTTTCCTTACGGTGGATTGTGTGATCATTACGAATTTCGTGCATTGCCATGTTGATACGTTCATGTACACCAGCAGCGTGCACCTATTTATTTAAACATATATTTTTCTGAAACAAAAAAAAATCCAGCCAGACAAAACCTACCTCTTTAGGTTCATGCCAGTCACCAATTCCCGCAAATGAATGGATTGTTTTGGCTTTATTTTTCAAAACTTTCGCTGCGCGTCCAGTCGCGCTTGTTACATAAACCGTTTTCGTCGCACACTGTGAAATTTGCTTTATGAGAAAGGACTTCCCACTACCGGCGATCACAGCAATAAAGGTATTGTGGCCAGCGAAAACGACATCCAACACTTTCTTTTGACAGTCAGTCAAACCGCTAGAGGCAAACGAACGACAACATAATTTTTAAACTTCGCTGTCTCAAATCACAACATTACCTTACAGTTGATTGACATCGGCAAAATATTCTACAATCAATACCCTCCTTATGTTGTCCGGACGAAGAAATTTCTTTTAACATAACAGTCGTGAAATTCCAGAATTCTTCAAAGTTAAAAGTTTTGGAAATCTTCCTGCTACTGTAGCGTCATGAATCAGATCTGGCCTTGGCCTTGGGCCTTGGCCTTGGTCTTTGGCAGCATTCTATTTCTGGAATACAATCATCAAAGCTCCGGTATTAAAACTGACCAATCAGAACAAGCTACACTATGACTTCCGCTTCGAACCTGTCAATCAACTTGTAGCATTTCTGACTTCCGTGGCCCCCAACTGGCAGAGACATAGCGCGAAAGCGGGTAGTTAAAAATAACGACAAAATATCCCAGACCTTCTGGATGTCTGGGCTAAATGAGCTTAGATATATTTAGCTTAATGCTTCCTCTTCCCACAGAGTAATTTTCAGCAAATTGCGAAGAAGACTTGCCCTCTAACTAATGCGAAATTCGAAACGCTGTGATTTAAGTTTCATCCCTTGTCACTTTATTAGATCTCCGAGCAGGCTCCGAGCAATTTCCGTAATCTCGGTTCAGAACCTCGCACTAGCAGACCGCACAATTTACCGCGCGCGGGTATTAAAAATTCAAAATGTCGGCCACAAAACACAAAACTCACTCGATAAAGGTAATTTGATCTTTTATTCATATTCTAAACGGATGTGAGGGCTCCCTGTGTATTGATTTAGGTACGTGTTGAAAATGGTACATTTAACAAAGCCTTTTGATGGACAACCCCGTCGCACGCCTTCCATAAACAAATTAACTATCATTCTTGGTATGATAATGATAGTCTTATATTTGTTAGTGGATATTAGACTCATTGACCGACTACACCTAACAAATACCTTTGACAGCGAACAATACCTTTGACAGCAAACATGGCGGCTGGACGCTGCACCTCCAGCTCTCTGCCTTTGCTAAGACCTCTGTCATCTAGGGCACTTGACTGGATCCTTTTATCACTTTTACTCAGTCACTTTTATGTTAACTGTGTAACCAACCGAGTCTATAGAGCATTTGACAAAGAACCTACAGCTTTTTCGCCTAGTTCAAGAAATGGAAATTATCGAGCTTCACACGTGTCTGGTCTTTGCAGGGCTTTCTCGAAAGCAAGAATCGCCTACTATCCTAATTCATTGGCGACCTACTCCTTGATGCGAATAGCTCTGTCGGGCGATGTGGAGCCGAACCCTGGAATGAGTATAAACACCGGGACGGAGGCCAAAGGTAAAGGTAATGGAGGACGCCGTCCGTGTATTAAGATTGCTCACTTGAATGTTCGCTCAATCAAGAACAGAGAGCACTATTTCCTCGCTCGTGATTTGGTAAAGAAATACAGGTTGGACATTTTCACCGTCTCTGAGTCATGGCTAGATTATTCGAAATCTGACCTCGAGGTTGAATTTCCTGGCTTTACATTACACAGATTGGATCGAGATTATAAGACCGGAGGAGGCGTTTGCGCTTTTGTAAACAACAGTTTCAAGTGTGCTAGACTTGAGAAGCTGTCTTATATATCTGACTCTGGTTTCCACCAGCTATGGCTTAAGATACAAGATCGGAGCTTTAAGTCACTGATTATCTGCACCGCCTATCGAACCGACGACGTACCTCTGTCCTGTTTCGAAAATGATTTGAGTCGCGCAGTTACGTCTGCAATGTCATTTAATACTCCTATATTTATTCGCACTGATTTCAACTGCAACATGCTCAGACCCGATGAGAAAGAGGCAAAATTGTTACAAGACTTCTGTAAATGCTTCAACCTTCAACCTCCAACCTGGCGCCCACCAGGATAACTCAGTTCTCCAGGTCCCTTATTGATGTTATCATTACTAACAACACAAATTTGATCAAGGAAACAGAAATTATTCCTCACTCAATAAGCGACCATGATCTGATTGTTGCAACTTTACAACTCAAGAAACCTCGTCCTAAACCTGTCTGCATCACCACAAGGAGCTTCAAGCATTACAACAAAGCTGCCTTTCTTGAAGATATTTCTAATGCTCCCTGGTCTGTAATAGAGGCTTTTGATAATGTAGAGGATAAACTGTACACTTTTAATTCTCTCTTTACCCAGATTTTGGATCAACACGCGCCGCTGAAAACTGTTAAGCTTCGAACCCGGCCAACTCCATTTATTGATGACAATATACGGGCCTTAATGAAGACAAGGAATCACTGGCAAAAGCTAGCTAGGCAGACAAACGACCCTCCTGCTTGGTCGGGTTATAAGAATTTTAAACAGGAAGTAAAGCGAGAATTGCGGATCGCTCAAAGGAATTTCGTTGAAGATTCCATCTCACAAAATGCAAATGACACTAACGCCATGTGGAAGACAACAAGATCAAGTATTCCTAAGAAATCGGCGAGTGCAAGAGTTTACAGTGATGATGATAAAACCGTTGCCAATAGATTTAATCAGTTTTTCACTTCAATTGGAGAAATAACGAATGAAAAAATCAAACTTCTTGCAAATGAATGCGGCTACGCCCCAGTACAACCAACAGTCAGCCCTGAATTCCCATCTGCAGAACAATTTACATTTACTAGAGTTCATTGTCAGGATATTGAAAAGACTGTGTCGTCATTGGCTACAAATAAAGTACCCGGAATTGACAAGTTACCAGCTCGTGTCATCAAAGACTCTGCACCTGTTATCATTCCTTCCATTACTTCTATAATAAACACTTCGCTTACCACTAGCACGTTTCCTGCAGACTGGAAGATTGCTGAAGTGTCACCAATTTTGAAAGAAGGTGATTTTGAGGAAGCAGGCAACAATAGGCCAATTTCATTATTGCCTATTTTTTCTAAGGTGTGCAAAAAGGCGGCCCCAAACCAGCTCATGCCCTACCTGACGGCAAACAAAAGGCTAGCAGTGACCCAGAGTGGAAATAAAAAGTGACATTCCACTGAAACTTCTCTTGTTGCCTCCACGGACACTATTCTTGAGGCGATCGACAACAGAAAGCTAACAGCTGTCGTTTACCTGGACATGAACAAAGCCTTCGATAGCATCAATCACGGCATTTTACTACGAAAATTAAAAGCCATTGGGCTGGCCCCTTCGGCAATCTCCTGGTTCAACAGCTATTTGTCCCAAAGATCTCAAGTGGTCCGCATAAATGCTGAGCTGTCTGATGCTCTGCCTGTAATGGGTGGAGTACCACAAGGTAGCGTGCTTGTAGCTCTACTATTCAGCATTTACGTAAACGACCTACCTGCAGTCAGTAAGGTGTGCTCAACCGCGTGCTACGTAGACGACACGACTTTGATTCTTTCTTTCACAGTCGATGAGTGTCACGCTACTGAAGATAAAATTAACGCTGACCTACAACGAATCCGCGATTGGTGTTTTGAGAACTACCTCTTGTTGAACCCGGACAAAACAAAATTAATGGTCTTCGGCAGTCAACAGCTGATTTGTAAATTGCCAAGCTTTAAGCTGTCTTTCTTGGGGAAGGAACTCTTACCAACGAACTCCGTTAAAGACTTAGGAGTGGTATTTGATCCTACTCTGTCTTTTGACTCTCATATCACAGCTCTCGCTGCTACTTGTATCTCTAGGCTTGCTCAGATAAATCGTGCAAAGCACGCTTTTAATCCAAACCTTCTTGTAAATATAATTAACGCGCTAGTGTTTAGTAAACTCTTTTACTGTTCCACGGTCTGGTCTAATACATCTGGCAAAAATTTACGTAAGTTGCAACATGTACAGAACTTCGCCGCTAGAATAATAAGCAGAAAGAGAAAATTCGATCACATTACTCCAGTGCTACGGGACTTACGCTGGCTAACTGTAACACAGCAACTTTACCTAAGAGACGCTGTTTTTACTTTCAAATGTATGACAGGTTGCGCCCCTGACAACCTTAGATCTAAGCTAGTTACCAGAGGCCAAGCTTCCGGTCGCGTGACACGAAATTCACAACAGTTAACTATCCCTTTATTCAGAACAGCCACCGGTCAGCGGTCCTTCCAGTACAGAGCTGTCAGTTTATGGAACAGCTTAGACAAAGATCTTAAACTTAGTAAAAATCACGAGGTTTTTAAGCGTAAACTTAAGCATATATTACGGGACACTTAGGTATTTATAGATTTTCGATTGGTAATTTTCTACCTTTTATGGATCATTCTTATATTATATACATTTTAATTTATATTATCTTTTATTTTAAACATGATGTATTGATCACCGAAAAGCCCCTCAGGGGAGTGTTCAATAAAGTCTTATCTTACCTATCTTATAAGTGGCTATTATTTGTTGAACAAAGAAATATGCAAAATCTCCTTATCACGCCCAGGCCTAGCCAGACAGAGTCTAGTCGTGCGCTGGTTTTTTTTATCAAACGTTCCGGGCACGTTTAGTCGCTCATGTTGATTTACTTCTCAGTCCATTAAGATTGTGTTAAGGTAAGTCTTATGTGTTAACGTCATTGTTCTTTACTGAGGTTGACG
>CM042750.1:28577748-28589211 GCA_022496165.2 Catalaphyllia jardinei | reverse complement strand
GGATAATAAGGTAGGAATTGGGATAAGGTTAGGGCTGGCGGTGTGTTACTTATTTTGAGAAACAGCGCCTTCCCCCCCCCCCCCCCCGAAAAAAAAATGGAAAAATCTCCTAGTTAGAAGAAACTAACTGGTTAGAAATAAAATCACCTAGTTAGAAAAAAAAATAACTAGTAAAATTATAAAATTAACTGAGACCAAAAATTAACTGCACCACATGCGTTATTTCTCAAAAACGAAGAGCAAGCCAGTGAAAAAAATTACGGGGCAATGTTTTTCAACTGAAATGAAGGCCGCATGCAAAAATTTGGCTAATTTGGAGCAAGTAACAGAAACGACCAAAAACGTCACCGACTTATCCCCTTTTTCCACTAGCCTCTTCATTCTCTTCACTAAAATAGTCGTAACTTTTGAAAGAAGCAAAAAATGAAAATTCCCCGACATCGTTTTTTTGCCTGATTATTGGGAAACGTTCTCTCCAAATTTCAGCAAAACATGTTGAAAACTCGCCGGAAACAAACTTAAAATGTGCACTTCACTTGCGGAAATTTTCGTTTCGAGATATGAAGGAAAATATACTCTATGGCGTAGTTCCAGTGCATTGAGATAATTACACAAAACGTCTGAAAATTAATTCCCTGTTGATGGACCAAGTGAAGGCTTATGTTACTTAAAACAATACAGAGCTCATATCAATTACAAAACGGGCCCAAATGTTGCTCCTGGTGGAAAATATCCTTTGCAAGATCTGAATGGAAATTTTCGCTTGAATTCGGCAAAAAGTGTTTGACCGGCCAACTGTTACACTAACTCTTGTCAGTTCATCTTTGCCATTATCTTCAATTTTTGACCGGCTAGAACTAGCGGTCTCGTTCTCCCATTGACTTTGTTCTTCCGTGTCTAGAGCAATCAACTTCTCCTGCGGCCTGCTCAACATGGGAACCTCCGTCGCTAGCAGCTAACACATCAGCTCAATTCTTATCGAAAAAATTCAAAAGCTTTTTCCTCTTTTAAGGTTTCTTCGAACTCGCTTGCAAAAGGCCAAGGACTTTTTGTGTTTTTTCTTCGACAGCGTGGAATAGATATACCATCATGAGCTTTTAAATATATAATCTACAAACGCAAAACTCTTGAAGCAGAACTGCCACGATTAACAGAAACACAATTGCAATGGTGTGGAAATTGCACGAAATCGCACAACACCACTGTAGTGTCGTGAGTATTCCGCACGTGTGGCGTGTATCTGAACCAATCACGTTAAATCTATTGTTCGCACCATTTGTTAAATAGCAGTCATAATGTATGCGTATTAAAATTGAGCTGAGCTATTTTATGGACTGCGTCTCTACAACCGCCTCTGTTACGTGAACTTTTAATGCAAATTTACTTCTCGTGACAGCGTGTTGACAGCAATCAATTAGAGATAATTAATGGCAAGAAACGTTTTTTGTTAATAACTTTGCTCAGAATCAATCTTTTTTCATAGAAATAAGATCTATCTGAAAAAGCGAAAAACAATTTTTTGGAAAAATCATCAAATTTGGGGTACACTGATACCTTAATACAACTATGACCTTTCAGAAATATGGTAATACAGCATGGGCACAACAAAGAAAATGCTTCCTGTTTCTTCCATATTTTACTGGGTGAGAAATTGTCTGACCCAACAGGGCTCGAAATTGTGACTCACTGGTCGCCAATGCGACCAAAAATTGAGCACTGGCGACTAAATTTTCAGAACTGGTCACCAGCTGGGAAGTTGCATCACAACACAACTTTTGTTTTTAAATCTTTATAAAGAAATCACTGGTACATGTAGGTAGAAGGCAGCTCAACTTTCTGCCCCCATTTAAGTGATGTTGAATGATACAAGAAAATCGTGAAAATTACATGTACTTCGACATGTTGAAAGCAGAGTACTAGGCACCATGTTGTTTCAGCAGGTTCTTTCGAAACTGGGATCGCGAGCTCACTACATCACCATGTGCTTTTCATTTGCCGCAAGAACAATGGCAGCAAATGCCAATCAGTTGTTAGAGGAATTATGTGGCTTTTAACATATGGGAGATGACAATTTAGCCAGAAAGTTGATTGAAAATTAAAATCTTTTGTCCGATGTAAATGTAGAGAACATAGATCTAACCAAACTACCAAAGGACATCCTTGGAACTAGTCTGATTCCTGTCATCAATAATGCAGAACTCGGTGCAGAACTCGATAATAAACAACTGCATTTTGAAGATTGCTGGAAGAAGTTGCAAGGGGAAAATACAAAAAGACCAGTGTTTGTCTCACTGTGAAAACCACAGGCTTAAAAGAATTTGTGCTTTGCTCCTTTTAAAATAAATTTACCAAAAATAATTACCTGCGGACCAGAGACATATCAACGAAGAACAACAGCAACTTTACAAGACTTACGAATGTAATTGTCAAATCAGAGGTCCTTTTCTTGGATGCAAAGTAATAAACAAAATCATGTTCGTACGTGAGTTATATGTAAAATAAGTTGGTGACCAAAATTTACGATCTGGCGACCAAAATTAAAAAGTGAATTGGGGCCAAATCTTTCGGAATTGGAATTCAGGACATTTGTAAGGTTAGTGTAAGTAATTTTGGAACCATTTGCTGGCTGCTGAGGCTGAAAATTATCCAGAAACAACAGTTTGTTTGCGTACGTGCAGACTCGCATTTTTGATTAAATTGTTGGCTTGTCATCGCCTTGTCATGATTGTCTGCTCTGTTTTTTGTTTCGCTCTCTTATGTAGCACTCAGAGGTAGTTTTTTCATCTAAATCCTGTTAAGCGATATTTGTGGATTTTTTTCGGACAAAACCAGCATTTTGTGTTGAGTTCATGTCGAGGTGTGTTTTTCGGTTGCTATGGGTTACCGCCCTTCTCATGTTTCCTCAAGAACTTGAGCCAGATACAAAAGATAAAATCTAATTTCGTCTGGTTTTGTTCAATTCTGCTGAAATTTTAACATGATAAAGCTGGATTGATAAGGAATAGATTTTACTATAGCCGATGTGTGGTATATGTCAATGCAAAAGAGATATTTTGCTTTGAAGCCAGAGTTTGAAGGGAGTTTTGCGTAACGTGCGGGTTCAATGTGACATCATAATCCGAGATTTATTTTTATCTTGAAGAAAAAAAATGGCCGGGAAGGGTCATATTCTTGACCTTTCAAATGAATATAAATTTACATGTCTCGCAATGAACTTTTAGTCAAACAACATGATTTTTGCCGGTTAGAAAGTAGGCGGCAAAATTTGCCGGTTGTCAGTTTCTTTTGAAATCCCTGACCTGCATATCGAATATCACTGAGCCTACGACTATAATACCGATGTCATTTGTGTGCAAATTGCGCATGCTTTACTGTCTTCCTTCAGAATGTTTCCTACAGTTTTCAAAACTCATGAAAAGCATTGTAGATGTTTTCGCTCAAAAGAAGTTCCGAAAATACATTTTTTTATGCTGCAATTTGTTATAAATACCTTTAATTAGTAACTGGACCTCATGTCGTAAAATTCAGAGAGTAATCGTGCTCGTAATAATTTCAAATAATAATTATTGTTGGCCTAGCACTTCACGCTTGTCCAATTTTGAAATGACTTGCACAATTACCTCCCGAATTGTACTCCACTCGGCGATCTAATTACCACTTGTAAAGGTCTTGTTGCCACCTTCACAAAAGGACAGCGAACAAAGGGAATTGTATGTTTTGTGCAATCTGCGTCTATCTAGACATAATAACATGTGCACAATGTCTATGTTCTGCAGACAAAAATTCAGAGAAGACTGTCTTATTGTACATATGTCTTGGGCATATTATAAAATTTTGTTCATTAATCCAGCAATTCTCCCAACTTTCAAAGAAATTTTCAGGCAAGTTCTTTAAAGAGAAACTACTGTATGTAATCTTATATATTCTCCCGTTTCCTACTGTTTTAAGCAGGTCCGGTTTTCTGTACGGAGATTTATCGTGTGTAATAGAGCAAATTTCACTCTAAAGGAAAACGACACCCTAATTTCCAAGTCCTACAATACAAAGTACAATATAAGCTTGAAATCGTATTGTTAGTAGCTGCCTGAGTTAACACGCCACTTACCCTTGGTATATCTGGATTAGGTTTCTCCAGTAACTCCACATACGAATGTAAGTAATGATCCCAAAAACCACTTCTGGCAATTATTTGCACCACAACAAGCAGCATTTTTATATTCACTGAGCGCCGACTAACATGGACATATCGCTCCTCGTCCTCATTTTGAAAACACACAGCTTTTCTTCCCGATTCAAGTTCATCATGAGGTTTTGTCCTGATCCGTTTCCACGGAGGATATCGATTTAAAAACACTGCACATGCTCCTCCGACTAAAAGACCGCCACACATATCAGCAAAAGCGTCGACAAGATAACCCATGGAGCCCCAAACGGACATAAAATTGCCCTTCATATTTTGTTGAGCACGAAATACAACACCGTCCAAGATATCAAGCTGACAACGAAGTTCGTAAAGTACAACTCCGAGCCTTCGGATACCAAGTGAGCCAGAAATAAAGCATTTAGCAGCCAGAACGGCAAGAAAGAGATGAATTCCACTGATAAGATTGGGAGTAACGCCAGGAACGGCGTGCAAGCCAGTATTCTCGTTAAAAAATTGCATCCATGGGAGATTAACGTAATGATCCGTGTGGTCTTGCATCCGGAGTTTTATGGATTTCACGGGGAACATCATATTATCTGCCATTGACGAATTGTAGAATGAACCGTGCTCTGCAAGTTCATCGAAGAAACTAAGATCCATCCATACGAAAAACGTCACAAGCGCGAAAACAAAGTAAAAGCCACAGCTTTCTTCACAACCGGCCATCATGTCGTGTTCAAAGTCGCCAACTTGAACAGGTATCAAGTCTGTCTTGGTCGGCCACGAACCGGGCTTATGGTGTCTTAATGCCGTCGTGAGAAGAAACAAAAACTCTCTCAATCCATTTTGATAATTAACAATCCGGACTTTCAAGTTCTTTTTAAGAGAAAACGCTAAAAGACTCGACTTCTTTTCAGATTTGCTTTGGCTTTCAGAGCCACGTGATCAACTTTCTTTCCATATAAGGAAGTTACACTGCAGGGACCCTTTCCAGTATTGTGTTATACTCTGTCTGGGCTTCGACGTGAATTTCAGTGGAGCTGCGTTGAAGAAAAGATTGCTCCTTCCAATACAGCAATGTGGACGAATAAAAGAATTATATGCGATTTGAGTATTGCGCGCGCTCAGTGACCTGTCTCTAATAATACCTCAAATCATGCCATATGCCATATATGGTCTTCCGGTCCAAAGATTTATATACGCATGTCGTTTGGCCCAGAAGAGAGAATGAAACAATATTAAACGACTCCAGAATTCAGGATTAGAAGTTGTTGTATGTTTCTATTTACAGGTTCTGACAAATCGGTCGCGAAAAACTCTCTAAACGTTACGTAGGATGGAAATTTTTATCGAATGACGGAATGTCATTGACACATCACTCCATATCACTCCATATCACACCACTAATCTGCAATGCATAGGGAAAACCCTCGCTCGCGCGAGGTCACGCTTAGGTATTGAAACTGAAAAGCAATCTGCTTAAAATATTTTCACCCGATCTCTCGAATGGTACAGCGTTCTCTATTTTTATTATAAAATAACTTAGATTGTATAGGATCAAATGTTTCCATTTCGGATCCTGTCGATCCTCTCCGAGAAGTCCGGAATGCCAGGCGTAGTTAATCGATAAAAGTCGATATCGGAAATCATTCGAATAAATAGACATCAATCAATATCAATTGCCGATTGTAATCGTATCTATGACATAATAATTCTCGATCGTAATTGGTTCTCCGTGCGCCTAGTTGTCACGTAAACAGTGCGCGATCACATGGGTGTAATTACAGTCATGAAAACCGCTGCAGACGTTTTCGCTCAAAAGAAGTACTCAAAAGACATTTTTTAATTCCGAAATTTAGGGGTTTTCACATGACGTCACTAAAATTCAAACTACAAAACTATTGATCCTCCTAAGATTTTACTTTCGTGATGAATAACAGCAGCTGGAAACATACAAATTTTCGCTCCGAATGGGTTCTTGGTTTTGTGATAGACCACACTTGAATTTCTAAGCTTTTGCGTGACGTGACATTCAGTCCGAGAGAGCTGTCATGCCCGTGACAAGCCTAAGAACGTCTGCGTGGGGGGCTACTGTCATCCTGGTTAAGAAAGAGACTCATTTCGGAGAATTTGGCTATCTGAACAGTAATATTTAATAAAGGACTAGTGAGTAGCACACATATACTCCAGGGAATATTTTCCACTTGGAATAAGGAGAAACTATGCTCGCCCTGGGCAACGAAAATCTTCGTGCCCCGGGCGAGAATCGAAGTGGCGACCTTCCGATCGGACGTTCTAACCACTGAACCACCAGGCTCCGGTTGTTCGAAAAGAAGATAACGCTATCCACCGGATAAATCGCTATCCAGTGGATAAGGTGGTATGTTTTGGTAACACTTACCCTCTGGATAGCGATTTATCCGGTGGATAGCGTCCAGCCTTTCAGAGCCTTTGAACAGGGGCCAGGGCTCTAGTGTTAACGCAGAAGCCGCGCCTGCTAGCTTCTCTAAGTCTTATTATTTCGTCCATGATTGTTAAAGATACAGGCTATGAATAAATGACTTCCTATTGATATTCAGGACTCGTACACAGAAATGGGTGTGCAGCTCGAACTGTGAGCCTGCGTGTTTAATGCCGTCCGAGTATCGTTACAAAGCTCAAATAAAATCATATCGACTTTTTCCGGAACAAGTGTGTCAGTGATGGTTAGATCATAAAAATTGTCGGAAATTAAATCACACTCGAGTTCGGACGCGGGAATTTCCTGCCCGAGTTACATGATTACCATCTTGTCTACCAGACAATTTCTTGAGCTTTCACGGAAGCTATAGGGCGCAGCGCATGCCTACTGTTACTTTGATTCGGATAGATCACTAGTATCGTAAAAGAGTAATTTATTGCATTATTAAATAAGTCTATTATTCATTGCCTTCCCACTTTTTGTCAACACCGATCTAAGATGCACATTTTTGCCAAGAAACATATCAAATGCAGTGTATCAATTTAGACCTTTTGAATATTATTAACTCCAAGTGTTTGGGCCACTGATACCCCGAAACGTAGGAAGTACACATGAGCTTGTTTGAAGCCAAACAAAGTGATCTAGCGCATAGCCAAGTTGCTGATGACTAAAAAATAAACGATAAATGTTAGTCGGACCCTGTAAACTCCTCCTCAATCCCGCTCCCAGGGATCAGTTCCAAGATGCTTGACAATGATATGTTCACCATCTTGGAATATCTCTGGGAACGTCGACGGTTGTTTGTTCTCGCGAAATGATATATCAATACCTAAAAAGGCGCTGCGCCGCCAACTGGCAATCCCACTATAGCATCCTGTCTACTTTCATACTTTCTTTCCTGATTGTTTCCCGTGATACCAGTGAAACAGTGTAAGATTTTTGCTCGATAAGATTTCATTATTTTTTGTTAGCTTCAGGGAGGGTGTCACATGGCGCTCCCTCTTGTCCCTGTCCGCTATATATTCGCGTGCGAGCCAATCTACTCAGTGGATCAGTACCAAATGAAATATTCTGTTTGAATCAGGTGAAGCAATCCTTCTCACAAAATTGATTAGAGCCCGGCCAATGAAAATCGAAACAAGTTTTTACTTTTACCGCATCAGTTTGACAAAACGTAGGCTAACTGAAAAAAAAAAAATATCGTGTTGCCTTTTCACCGAAGATTGACACAAAGTTTTATTCAGAATATATTTTCAAACTGTTTACCCAGTTGGAAACTCGGTTTAAACTCCATCATGGCCCTGTTTTTGTACGCGTCACTTGCCCAGGCTGATAAGATAAAGCGTCCAGTTTCAATTTAATCTAATTTAAGATATAGAGCCATTATAATCTTGCCTTAGTAAACCTTGTTTTTCACATTATATAAAATTATTTTGCTTATCTGTGCTGTCATAAATTTAGATTTAGAGCTTTCACATGTAAACATTTAACTTTCGTGTAAATTAAAAGGAAATGGAGATGTGTTTATTTTAATGAAGTTTATCACTGCGACGGGTGTTTTTAAAACAACATCTCTTCCGTTCTCTATACGTAGTTTCGAAATTTTGGTGCCGACTGGTAAAAAAGGAAATTACACCTTGCCGAAACTAACTTTCATTATTTTTCAATCCTCTTTAATGACACTCGACCCAATTTATTAATTCTATTCCGCAAACAGCGAGTTCAATACTTCACATAGTATTTTTAGAGCACGTCAAACACAATAAAATAGACTACTAAGATCGGAGTAAAGGCATAATTATGCCAAGGTTAATGATAGCGATAACAATACTGCCCAGCGAGTCTGTTATTTAACGAATGCGGACATTGGATGAATTCGGCTTATAGATTTCGTGGATTGACTTCGATATTTTCGTTTTCATCTATTTTGGCCGATTAGCCAATCAAAACACTCCGTCGTGCATGCTTTGATGGATTTCTTTCATCCGGGAACCTCAGTCTGACTGGAGCTAAAGTTTGTGGAATTTCGTTCAAACTCTTGGCGAATGTAATGGATCAAATGTATTTCCTTATCTAATGTTTTCTTCGCCTGGCAGCTCGTTATTCGGATAAGAGGCTTTTGTGACGAAGGTGTGGATTCGTCGATCAAGTTTACAAAACCCCTGACGATGGTTATGTAGCAGCGGTTTCTTGATAATTTCGTGGCGATCAGTAGATTTTATGCGTTCCGTCATGCATTCAGTAGATGGCTAGTAGTGTTGCCAAGCTCAAACCACTGTCATCAGTGATCGCTGAGCTCGATGAAGTCCTCGTACAAAATATGGAAGAGAATGAAGTGCTAGCAGGTCTAGCTAGTAACAGTGATTCGGCAAGAAAAGCGGACATTTTGGACGACCTCCGAGCAAACGCGCGGCGAAATGGTGGTCGCTTACAATTTGACGACCGACTTTCTCTATTTCGCGTTTTGCAAGAAGCGCTGGCCGACCCAAACTCGAACACACGACTGCGTTGTACGGAGTTCTTGTGTGAAATCATCCCGGAATTTGGAGAAGATTTAGATAGCTGCATGACTTTCGTTCTTCCTCAGCTTGTTTCAAACATCGGAGACAACCAAGTCTCGGTGAAGAAATCTGCTATTCAGACGCTACATGTGTACATGAAACATTCTTCGCAAGTCAGCGCTGTTTTGAACGCTATCATCGATCACGGTCTTGAAAGTGAGAACAGGAGAACAAGGACAGAAAGCTTAGTAGCTTTACCAATTCTTATAATGCCAAATCTGGCCCACGAAGATCTGTTTACGTTGACAAAAGCACTCGTTGGTAGGTTAGAAAATTCATCGAGGCCGGAAACTTCACCTGCCGTCATCTCCCTGGAAAGGATAAAGAATGTCGTAGGATCCTCGATTTTCGATAGCTACCTTGATCGCTTATCCCCTGACCAGCAACATGTATGCATACTGGCCCTTCAAAACCGTAGCGCCGACCCTACAAAAGATCTTGAGCTTGTTGGAGGTCGCAAAGCTAAGAGCGCCGGATACTTGAACACAAACGGGGTCATTACAGACGTTGAACGACCAGAAAGGGGAACTGTACTGGACAGAGGACACACTATTGCGATAACTAATACCACTGATGATTTCCTTGACGCAAACTACGGACCACTCGAGTTTGGGTTTGTTCCCATGTCAGTTATGTCAAAACTTCGAGATCAAAGCAATTGGAGGATAAGAGCACAGGGAATTGAAGAGTTGAAGACTCTTATGGGACAGTTGACAGATACAGAACCTCTTCACCCTAATCTAGGATCACTCTTTAAATTACTTCTTGGTTTCCTGGATGATGTGAACTTTAAAATTGGTGTCACAAGCCTTCAAATTATTGGATTACTGGTGGCGAAGCTGGGGGTGAGTGTGCGTCCTGTACTCGAACCTCTTCTATTAACACTTTCAAACAGATTAGGAGACAATAAAATTGTGATCAGGCAAGAAAACATGAAGGTGCTAATGCAGCTTATGCAAATCCTCTCTCCTAATTCTGTATTGTCTGTGCTGACTACAAACTTACAGCATCGAAACTCCAGAGTACGTGAAGAAACTGTCAATGTTTTCATTGCCGCTTTACTAACATTTCCTAGCTCAGACTTCAATCTACCAGACTTGACTAATGCAATTGCTCCAGCTTTGGTAGACAGCAAGAGAAGAGTGCGACAAGCAGCATTGGAAGCCTTTGCAGTGATAGCACAAGCAATGGGACCTGGACGCATTCAACCTGTAGTGTCAGCGGTTGATGCCATTGAGCTTACTATGGGTGGTGATGGTGTTATGGCCGCTATTACAGCCAGATTAGCACGTCGGCAGCTCCCTCGCTTGAACAGAGATGGCTTGGTTGAGTATGCTGTCCCAATGCCCTCATCTGGAACAATTAGAGGTCAGAACAACACACCACGTGGTGCTGATATTGACTGGATATTGGCTGGTACTGCAGGGACTGGTTCCGCTGATCCCTCAGGTTCTGCTCGATCTACCCCGGGACTTAATGATTCTTTGAATATGTCAGGGCCAAGTCCTCGAAGGTTCTTTAGTGCAGGAAAGAATAGACTACCGTGGGAAGGGGAGCAGGGTCGAGATGGCAACCAGGTAAGATCTGCTAATTATTTTACATGTGGTAGCCACGGTGATTGATGCCTGACTGATTATTGATTATGTTTGCACATGGTTCTGGAAACCTATTGAAGACGGAGCAATAACTATACAATAGTTAAACAATATGTGGGTTGTAATTTTAATAAATACCAATTAAAATTGAGATACAGACTGTAGCCTTATCAGCTAGTGTTTTAGTATATATTACAAGCACACATGCATTTGTGTGAGTAGGTGTTCTTTAAATGGCATTTGTTTAATCATTGCCTCTTGAAGCATCTACAGGGCGTAAAATTGCACCTAATACAGGTGCCAAATATGCGACTAAATTTTTCACTTTGGCGACCAAATCCTGAATATTAATCGCCAAATTGGTGACTAGAATTTCTAATCACACCTTACCTAGAGATCTAGTGATTTTTGAAGATTTGTAAAGATAAATCTGCAGTAAAGTTCCTCGTCAAGCCCGCTTCCAAAATGCAGCACAATTTTGAACGTAAATCTATCAAACTAGACACCATCTTGGATTTAGGTAACCTTTCATGTTGTATGCGATGCATTCTAGTGTCCTCTTTGTAACTGGTGCGAATTATTTTTCATCGCGTTTGTTTTTTGTGATGACCACTTTCTTTTTGGAATTGGCTACCACTTTAAAATATTTAGAGGGTTGTCCAATACTCCGACAAATTCAGTTAGCATTGTATTGCATTATAT
>CM042750.1:28555547-28577348 GCA_022496165.2 Catalaphyllia jardinei | reverse complement strand
TTCATGGAACAGTGCTGTAACTAGTAAAAAGGTAATGAAAAACTCCTTGAAGTGTCAATGAACATTACAAAATGTACAGACGTTTCGGGCAGAGCCCTTCATCTGTCCAGGTAACACTGTATAGGTGAACCCTTGGCTAGTAGCTAAATGCAATCCATTTGCTTCAGTATAAACATTGAAATCTATTTATGGAGTTTGCAGTAACTTAAAAAAAATTCTGGTGTGGCAATGTTGTTAAATGAACCCTAGTTACACTAAATGTTCCTTGACAGCACATGAATTATTCAGATTAATACATGTATGGCAAAATCAGCCAAAACATTTAAGAATTCAGTGACTGTTGTTAGTTGTTATCACATGCAACAGTGTCAGTGAAACTTATGCCAAAAGACTGCAATGCTTGTATGTTGTGAGTAATTCAAATGAATAGAAGGTGATTTTGAGAAGTGCATTAAATATATTAAAGTGGGATGTTTTATTTCCTCATCAAAAACTTTTTGAAGTTGCCTACTGGGAAGATAGTATTTATTGTATTTTTTACAACAAGAATTATAATAGCTTTGTTGTTGTTATATTTAGTGCTAAGGCCCAAGACATAAGTTTAATGGTCTATTGTTTTGTTCCAAAATCCTCTAGTAAGCCAATTTCATATGCAGAGTGAAGTAGTCAGAGTTTCTCCCAATACACTGTATTTCTGACACTTAATAATACATGCAGATGATGTTTATATATCATATGTACCTTTTAGAATTGCATCCAAAATATTTTTCAGTTGTGAAATGTAGCCCTGAAGATTTGAGTTAAAAATTAATGAGATGTGGTCTTTGGAGAAATATTGTCTCTAAATTGTGGCTTATTCTCATAATTTGAATGTTTGCAAATGTGAGAATTATTTGTTCACAGTTGACTAGTTCTAAAATTTTTGATTGTGTAAAGTTTTAATTCACTGCACCTTGTTTGCATGTTTTTGTATCTATTTTGAAAACATTTGTTGTAGCTCCTTTGAGAAATTTGTTATTGGAATTATTTCAATGTGGAATTTGATAAACTTAAGGTGAACTGATACTTGTGAAAAGTCCACTTTGTGTTTTTGTCCTTATGGTCTGTCGAAGTGCATTAAATTTATTACAGTGGGATGTTTAATTTCCTCATTAAAAAAACTTTTTAAAATTGCCTACTGGGAAGATAATATTTATTGTAGTTTTTACAACAAGAATTATAAATAGCTTTGTTGTTATTATATTTAGTGCCGAGGCCCAAGACACAAATGTAATCGTCCATTGTCTTGTTCCAAAATCCTCTAGTGAGCCAATTTCATATGCAGAATGAAGTAGTCAGAGTTTTCCCCGATGCACTGCATTCCTGACACTTTATGCATGCACATTATGTTTATATACTGTATGTACCTTTTAGAATTGTATCTAAAATATTTTTCAGTTATGAAATGTAGCCTTGAAGATTTGAGTTAAAAATTAATGAGATGTGGTCTTTTGAGAAGTATTTGGAGTGTCTAAATTGTGGCTTATTCTCATTGGAGGTTTTCATAGATAAAAATCATTTGTTCACATTTACAAGAGTAGTTCTACATGTACATGTAAAATCTTTGATTTTATAAAATTTTATTTTACCTTGTTTGCATGTTTTTGTATGCAGATATGTTTGAAAAATGTTATTAGCTGTTATGAGAAATTGGTTATTGGAAATATTGCAATGTGGAAATGAACTTGAGGTGAACCGGAACTTGTGAAAAGGGCACTTTGTGTTTTTGTCCTTATAGTCTGTCGTATGTTGTTACTTTTTGAGAACTCATGCCTTTCATTTTTTTATATTGGCTTTTTGGGTTGAATTTTTTTGTCTCTTTTAAATAACATTCAATAATCATGTTTTGCTTGTCCTTTGAAATTAGGATGAATGATGTTGCAAATTGAGAACTTGGAATCAAGAAACTGTCATTATGTATTACATGTATATTTAACAGTTAGGAAATGAAATAAGAAATGCTCCTTGGTCTGTTAAGGAAAATTAGTATATACTAAAACAGTGGATAGTGTTAAAGGCATGTGCCGATTGGCTATTCAAACTCTGAATATCCTGTGCTATTTACCTCTGACCAACTCAAGAAAAAATGGTGTCTTGGTTTGCATCCGTGGCAAGTGAAGAATTCGTCCCAATAAATTTTTTGTGGTATATATTATCTCACTATTTTAGTGTATACTAAGACAACTATTCACCTCAGTGTCTGTGGGTAGCCATAGATAGTTACCTCGCTACTGCACGGCTTGGTAAATATCCATCGCTAGCCACAGACACTGAGGTGAATAGTTGTCAATTATTGGATTTTTATTTAATATTACTTTGTATCACTGGGATGATCAACCTGTCCATTGAAGTTTTGATAGAAAAGCGAAAAGAGTTTGGAATAAACTATGACCACTGCTGGAAATAAAATGGTTAAGTTTTACATTTTCTTGTTCTCACAGCCGGCGCCTGACAATGTTGAACCATTACGTCCACCAATGAAACTAAATTCATGGGCTCCCACTGAGATAGTGAATGACCGTGCTGTGAAATCTACACCTCAGCCACGAACGACATCGTTGTCAACTCCACAGAAATCAAAACTAACCACCTCTTCCTACGCTGAAAAGTACCATGCC
The DNA here is from genome assembly GCA_022496165.2 of Catalaphyllia jardinei. Lineage (NCBI taxonomy): Eukaryota > Metazoa > Cnidaria > Anthozoa > Scleractinia > Caryophylliidae > Catalaphyllia > Catalaphyllia jardinei. Next base: position 28,574,691 of record CM042750.1, on the reverse strand, counting down.
ATGAGCTTGCAAAGGGCGAACCAAGTATCTGATCGACATGCCTCCAAGGCCACAGAAAGCACATCCGGAAGCTCTTACGCTGAACTACACAGGGCAAAGGTCAAGAAAGACAAATCCAAGATTGGTAGCTCTGTGGTAAATCTGAATCAGACAGCTCCACCTGGTTCTGGGAATTCTGTGAATAGTTACGCTCTTTTGTACAAGCGTGGCACGATTACAACAAAAGCAAAAGCCAGTAGTAGTGCAGAGCCAGCAATTGGTGAACAGACACCTAAGGAAACAGTGCAGCGAAATGTTCAATCTGTCACTCCTACTCCTTTCTCTCTGCAGAGTTCTTTTTCACCAGGTGAAGAAGAACAGTTTCCTACGTCACAGAGAAAAGCTTTTCCAATGTCCCTGTCCAGTTCATGGCCTGATTGGACTGAAATGAGGAGTGAGATGAAGCCTTTTGGTAGACTCTCACCTGTTTCTCATGGTGAGTAAAGTCTTTGATGCATTATATCTTCACAGAATTAGATTTTACTGATGACATATAAGAGATTTTTATTTCAAGAAATTGTCAGGAATTTCAGAGTAAAATCTCATTTTTGAGTTATTTTTTGTAAAAAATACCTCTTTAGTCGGCACGTCGGGTATGTTATGGGCGGGTGGATCAGTGAGAGATGTATGTGTCACACCAATCAGATTGGAGCTACCATTAAACAAATTTCCTGTTGTAAAGGTAAATGGTATGTGAGAAGACTTGTTCCTGATAAGTTAACGGCCATATTTATTCTTCTGTAAAAGAGGAGGAATTATTCATATATTGGGTTTACCTCGACACTTTCTGTGGGGTAGGCTAGGGATTTTGTGGGCAGGTTTTATAGTCATCAGCAATTGGATAATCAGTAAAAGAAGCATAGTGTTTGGGATATAACTGCGAGCATGAGATGAAGGGTAAGATTTTCCCATTCCATAAGGGTTTGAATTAATGAGTGTTAGCCGCTCTACTACTAATGTTGATGTTGTTTCTATGATAGGAACAATTGTATTTAAGGGGGCAGAATGCACTAGTGGGAATGTGAAGAGGTTGTGACCAGGTTCGAATCATTTGCGTGTTGTAGTGAAGCCTAAATATTGCTACAGAGCCCTGGGCGAGTCGTTAATTTCAGCATCCATTGATCAGTTTCAGTGCTAAGTTTCAACGAGAAACGCGAAGAGACTATGATTAATTTCTTCAACAAAACAAAAAGAAATTCTTCTGTGACGATTTTACATGTATAAATGTTCCTTGTTTACTACTGGGGCTTAACTGCAGAATACCCTGCCACTTATTTGCATCTCATTGAATAAGAATAGCATCTATTGTGTTCTGCTTCGTTCTTCAAAGAACGCCGACGCTGACGTGTATGTTGCCAGTTTGTGATTTTTAGTCCGTGATGGTTCTGACAGTTACATAATATGCATTGGGTTGCTTCAGTGTAATGGTGGCAAGTTATGAACGAGATGAGTTTTGCGTTTTGAAGTAGTTCATGAGTCAGTAGTAAACAAATGGGAAGAGATATTTTATTTCAGGTTACAAAGGGTAACTTGATACTTTTGTTTTACACAACAAGTAAATTCAATTAGAGGTCACAAATCGTCACTTTTAGTACAAAGGACATCTTTTAGAGGGGACAAGCTTATTTAGATTTGAAACAGTTTTAACATTTACAAAATAAGTGGAAGTGACAACTGTTTTGTTCTTGTATGCAAATGTAACGCAAAATTTTTATTTTTAGTTACAAAGGGTAATTTGGCACCCTGGTTTTTCACAAGGGAGTTAATTAAATTAGAGGTGATGAATCCTGAGCAGTTGTTTCCCCAGGATGTTTGCTCTTTTTAATAGAAATGGTAACTTGACACTTCTGTTTTTCACAAGGGAGTAAATTTAATTAGAGCTGACGAATCGTCACCACTTGTTCCCATGAATGTTTGAACAAACAAAACGAGGTATTGCTATTTTTAGTTACAAATGGTAACTTAAGACATGGGAGTAGATTCAATTAGTGCTAACAAGTTATGGCCTCTTGTTTAAATCAGACTTTCAACATATCAGAGAGTTTTTTCTTTCTTTCTATTTTCGGTGAAGTAGTGTTGTTTTGTAAAAAGGGTAAACTTAGGACTTGTATAAAATGTGAATAGTTTTCTTAATTTGAGTATTTTGGAGCAAAAATTCCTCTTGGGGTTGAAAGGGCTATGCGATCTTTGAGTGAGGGGGTGTTATGCATGTGCGCTTGTTACACCAATCACAGTGTGGGTTTAATCAAAAAACGAATCAAATTGCTAGTTAGAAAATAAAATGATATCTATATAAAGTTGGAGACGTGTCAGATTACTGTAGTTTGTTTGCTAAAACATTTTACATGTCATCAATTTAATTGCTGGTTTTCAGTGTCACGCCATAACAAGATAAAAATAAAAACCGTTCAACAGATTGAGTCCAGAATCTAGAAAAAGAAAGAAGATAAATATGCAAAGACTCTTGCCACGATTCAAATCGCAGAAATGTTTCTTAAGCGAGATATGCGGAGAACTGTTTTACTCAAATTTATAGATATTTGTATGGAGACGCCATGTTGGTGCCATCTACATGGGCACCAACATGGTGGCCGGAAATCAACAAAAACATCTGTCACTGAGTTTTGCTGCAAAAGCGTAAATTTATCTCTCTAGGAACTCAAACACATTAAAATAATACTTTTTCTGATACATGAACTGTTTAAATGGTCAAATGTTCCAAAGTAAGTTACCTTTTTGACCAACATAACAGCTCTTTTGGCCGTCATGTAAATGCCTCATCACGCAAAAGCTTAGAAATTAAAGCGTGTTCTATCACAAAACCAAGAACCCATTCAGAGCAACAATTTGTATGACTATTACTTCTCAGCTGCTCTTCTACATTATAAAAGTTAAACCTTAGGACGATCAATAGTTTTGCAGATTAAATTTTATTGACGTCACATGAAAACCCCCAATTCTGCTATCTCCGAAGCCTTTCAGTTCACAAAAAAAAAATAACTCTTGCATGCCTTGCATGCCTATGTTTCAGTTTCCTGGTAGATTTGCTGGTACATTTTGTACTTTACGATGATTTCCAGTCTGCACTGTTCGGTCTCAGCACCTGATGTTTTTATAAACATTGTGAGTCTCACTTCGATGGAATGCAAATCAATATTATTTGTTACGAACCACATACATGTACCTTATCTCTGAGTCCTTTCAAGTTCTCTTTCCAACAGCTGCGAAGTTGTTTCATCAAGTGGTATGAGAAAAAACAAAGCAAAACGCTTTGCATCTGTACTAGGGGTTGACATGAAACTTTCAATTTACTTCTTGTAAGTTGTTGCAAAATGTTTACATTTTGTAATGGCTAGCATAAACATAACAAAGAACATAAATAAGCTTTCAAGAGTGCACAGTACAGACTGGTTCAAGAGGTACTGTGATAAAATTTTTGCCCCTTGATGTTTTAGATGTACATGTATCCTATATACATGTAATTCTAAGAAACAATAAAAACACCATTTACCATTTGTAATTATCTGCATTAGTTCTCGAGGTATTTAAGTTTGAAAAAAATGTAAAGTATGCAAATGAGATGACTGATGACATCATATGCTCAATCCAATGGCTGTTTTTATGCTAGGGATGTTAATGTCTTTTCGGATGTTAAAGCTGTCTTGAGATGACTTAAACGTCTATCATAGAAACGGAAAATAAGAAACACGCTTTTAACATTTGTCTACTTTAAAGTTTTCTTTTAAGAGCATCTAAACAACACTCTTATCAGTCGCCTTTAACATTTGAGATGTTAAACCTGTCTAGTGTAAAAACATGACATTCTTAAGGGCCTGCCATTATAAGATCAGATTTTATTGGCGCGCTAAAAGTTGCTTGTTTCCAGTGTCCAGAGTATAGCACCCAGTCTTTTTTAATTAAAAAATGTTCTTTTTTGTTAGGCTTTGTATTTAAATTTGTCTCATTTTTATACCAGATGCCTTTATGCACTTGTCATCGGCTTCCCCAAGGGGGGGGGGGGGGGAGGCGGATGTGGGGACTTTGCTAATTGTGCATTTCAAAGTTTTTGTATTTCCCCACCCATGGGAAATTTTTTTTCCTGCAAAGTCCCCACTATTTGGTGAGGCCAAGCACCCAACTGGATTTGAAGATGCACTTTAGAACTTTATTTTGGTTCTTTGAACACATAGCAAACACTTGGACTTTGCATTCTGATGAAAATTGAACTTTAATTATTTTTTCTTGAATACTACCCAAGCTGCTCGCAGTCTCATGAAAATTTCAACTTTTCTTCCCGTCCTAAATTCCCCAGATTCTGTTTTAAATCTATCCGGACTGATGAAGAACAAGGGAAAACACACTGTCATGATAGTTCATTGCTGCTTCTAAACACAACGTTCTTAAGTTTCCTGAATGCTCTGAACGGTTGCTGTGATGCTTCAGATATTAACATTCTTGTGAATATTAAAAAAAATCAATTTTTTCTATCCGTAGCAACTTGTATGCAGGTCTAAATTTGTCCCGGTTAATGACAAGTGTATATAACATACCTTCGTCTTCTTCTCCGCCATCTCTCCATCGATTAAGCGAACAATCGATCATTTCCAATCTCCTCTCAATTGAACAGAAGTCCCCCACATTCTCCTCGAGAGTAGGGCATTCAAAAATCTAAGTGCCCACATTTCCCCCACCACAAGGGCAGAAATTTGTTGCAAATTCCCCATAAAGTCCCCATAATCCCCCACATCAGCCCGGGTTCCCCCCTCGGGGAAGCCGATGGCAACTGCATTAACATCTTAGATGTTTAAGATGTCTAAACAGCTTAAATGTCCCTAGCATAAAAACGGCCAATTTTATATCAAGTTTGTAAATAGGGCTTTCTTGGCTAATGTGAAGTGCAGACTGTTGAAATTTGGTAGGCTAATTTTTCTACAGGAACCACACCTAAGTCTATAAAAATTTCTGTTCCCATTGCAACTCACTCTTTTCCAGTCCCCAGCTTCTTGATTTCAACAAGTTACTGATTTTCAGTAAACAAGCACAAACTCAAACTCAAGCTAACAAATTTTTTGCTTGCTGGATCATGCATGAGGCACCATAAGCAAATATCAAAATGAAACAACAAAGGTGGCCAGAAAAGCCTTTAATATTGGGGAGGTCTGTAACCCAATAGGTTGCCATGGTAACAAAACTGTTGCCCTTATTTTGTGGAGCACATTTAGTGGAAGCTTACTGCAAAGAATCAAACATTTCTGATACAAATTGGATGAGATACCTTTTTTCATTATACATTGAATGGATCAAAATTTGGTTGAGTGTATATGACGCCGTTACTTGGATAATTTGCATATTTTGAAAACTTGAATATCTCTGGAAAGAAAATTGTTTGAAAATAGTAGACAGCGTTTTTCTTTTCATACAGGCTACTTGTTTATGTTTTATAATTACCGTAAAGACTCGTGTATAAGCCGCACTCGTGTATAAGCCGCACCTCCAACTTTCAAGCATGATTTCGGGAAAAAAGATAACTCCAAAAAGTACTCCAGAGTACTCTACTCGTAAAAAAGTTTGTCGTTTGTTCGCAGATGTTAGCAATAATCTAGACGAAATCTGTATTTCCAGCGACGTTAGTAAGTTAATGAACTTTGAAAATACCTTTTAAAAGCTTCTCTTTAATCAATTTCCCTAATCCTGACAACTGACAACAGTTATCTTCATTGCTAAAGCCCACAGTAGATACAAAACGAATTCGCAGAAGAACAATGCAAAACGTTTGCTTAGTAACCATGCAGTCATTTAACGAGGGAAGTCTGGATGCCAGAGCATGGAAACGTTCGCTTTCGCATCAGCTGTTCGTGGATATCATGTTTACAAGTGGAGAAAAACTTGTTGCTAAACGAGAGTTTAACAAAGCCATGGACAAACAAGCTTTGAAAGTAGTAAAGGACGATGAAACGGTCGGCCATTCGCCTGGCAAGTTCTCCCGAATAGTGTGGTATTTTCTTGCACGTAATGGAGAAATCAGTGTTAAAGTGATCGGTCGCAGACGATGCGGAAGAATGGAGGTTCCATAACAGTTTGAATTTAGCTGCTCAACAAAGTACAAATGAAACTCTTGAAAGAACTACTGGCGAGCAAGAGTCAGGTTGAGGACCGTCCTGAAGATTCTAACAAACGGCTCATTTAGGAGCTACCAAAACTAATGATCAACAATAGGTTTCATTATGTTTGATCTTTATTTACTGAAGGTTTTCAGTTCAATTTGTGACGACAACAAGCCAGTTTACCCTCTCTGAAAGGAATGGTCTCGTGTATAAGCCGCACCCACGATTTTTGGCCTAAAACTTTAGCAAAAAGGTGCGGCTTATACACGAGTCTTTACGGTATGACTTTGGTAGGAAAGATGTAATTTTTGTCCTAGTACCACTTTAAGACTAAATAAAAGTATATGGGAATTTAAATGCTGTTACTGTAAATTGCCAAGTGCAATTTAACAAAGTTAACAACACACAGTAGCTGGTACTTTATGGCATGTTTTTCCTATCAAACTTAAATTTATCAGTCGTTCTTTACATATGACCTTTGTTTTTCAATTTCAATACTCTATTTATTCAACCCTGACATTCACTTTTTAACTTCAACATTCATTTTATTTAACCTTGACAGTCATTTTCTAAGTTCAACATTTGTTTCATTCAAAGCACAACGTTCGTTATTTAAGCTTGACAAAATGCACTATAGTACTTATGGTCAGTGATGTTAGCGTGGTATTACATGTTCAGTGATCTTCATCACTGTACTAGTCAGCTTCAGCTTGGCAGTACCTGAAACAGATGTATTGGTCTATTAATGAGTATCTTTCTGCCCCTGCCTTCTCCTCCCTGTCCCCACTGTCAACTCAGAGTGACCGAATCATGGTTGGGTTGCAGTCATTGCCAGCCATGGGAGTATTGTACTGTCGATGGGCCAGCTGATAGCAGTGGAGGCCCCTCGATTTTCCATGTCTTCCATACAGCTTGGCGCAGTTGTTAACTAGACTTATTATATGGCTAGCTCCGCAAGTGGGCAAGATGACCCAAATCGTCTCGGCCTATAAACATGCAGAAAAAGAACTTGGCCAATATCCAGCCATCTTGACCTCACACTTGGTCAATAACCCATATATATTGTTTTGAAAACTGCTTCCATTCTTCCCTTTGCTGATACAGTGTAACTGCAATGAGTGATATCTTATTATCTTATTTTCCCCAGCTACACCCATAGACATGGATATATCTACTGACCAAGTCGATGGTGAATCAAAGAAAAGTGGTACGTTTGTTATGTGTAGTAGGGTTTACTCTGTAATTTGTGAGTTCTAGGCTGTATGTCATTAAGAAAAATTATGTGCACTGTGTTGGTATCAGAGGGCTTCTAAGTGTGTATCAGTTAATATGCATTTTAAGAAATAAGTATTTCAGCAGACAAACAGAATCTTGAGTGAAGATGGAAGAATCTTAATTAATGCAAGCAGTACAGTATTGATCTTTCGACATATTTTCCAACAGATGTTCCTCAGACCCCTATTCACTTGAAACCCCAACTTGCACGATCTGCATCTAAGACACGAGGCCTGAGGGCTCCTGAAGTGGGAGAAACCAAAAGAAGTGATGTCCAGTCAGGTGTGATAGACTTTCTAGATATGACACCTTCACGCCCTCCGCAGCTGGCACCTGTTACTAAGGTAAGGCAGACTATTCTTTACAGCTTAAGGAGGCTCACTACATTTTTTCTGAGACTCAGTAGTCTGCATGACTATTGTCGGCTAGATGTCAGTATCAATTTGGTATAACTCTGTTCAAACATGTGTTTAAGTCTAGGGCCAGAAAAAAGATGTGACAAAAGCTCTATAAATAACCAGTAAAAGGGATCTAATTTACTCGTGCTTTCTCCCATGGGATGCATGGCATCACATGAGCACATGCGTAAATAAAGGGTATATGCAATTCCATTCTTTTGTAAGTTTTAAAAGCTAGTCCTTCATCAAAGTTTGCTTGAAAACCTACCGTAGAACCCTTGATGAAATGTATCCTTTTATTTGTAAGGGTGAATCACGTTTAGGGCCAAAATTTAAAAAAAACCTGTAAGACAAATCTTGAGCTATTTTTGATCTGACATTTTCTTAGTTTGCAGAAAATCTGTCTAACAGGTTATTATTTTATATTTTTCTCATTCCTAAAATTTGGAGGTGGGGTTATACAGGTAGATTTTGAGCAAAACGCTATTAACCTACTAATGCCCTGTCTCTCCTTAGTTACTCGTTCGTTCATTTTGGCCATATGTTGTTGTTTAATTGGTCAAGTTTCACATAGAATGGTAAAAGACTTCAGCAAACAGTAAATAGAGAAAGGAAAAACATCTTGGAACATTAATTTTTGAAAAAAGTGTATAGAAGTTGGGCTGTTATAATCCATCAACACTGTAGTGAGCCACCTTAACAGTGAATGGTAGTGTCAACAATGTTATAACTGGCTAATGGACCAGTGAGGAGAAGTTATTTTTAAATCGCTGCTTTTTTGTCAGGCTGGGAGTATTCCACCTCAAGACTCACTGAGTCAAGTTCACAAGCTGAGTCAAGTTCACAAGCAAGCAGACTTAAAACGAGCATTGAAAATGTATTCTGTGGCCAGTGATGGGGAAGATGGACAAAGTCGGACTCCTTCACCCTCTGAGAATAACAATGAACCACCTTACACATCACTGTTTGAAAATACTGCAAGGTGTGTATGCATTTTTAGCGAATATTATTGTACATTTTGTGCTAAGATTAAAATGGGCATATCCTGATGTTACATACTGGTAGACAATACTATGACTTGCAGACAGCTGGTGTGTGGTTCCTGAGTGAAGCCTTGGAGCCAAGACTGGCTCATAGCTGCCAGAGCTTATCCCGGTTTCTCTAGCATGAAGTGGCTAGAAGTATTTTTACTTTCCCTGGATGGATTGCTTCTCCATTGCAGGTCACTTCCCCGCAATTTGTTAGGTTCCCCCAACAATTGGCTGTTCCCCATTTATACACCTGGGTGGAGAGAGGCTCTGTAAGAGTAAAGTGTCTTGCCCAAGAACACAACACAATATCTCTGGCCAGGGCTCGAACCTGGACCGTTTGCTCCAGAGTCAAGTGCACTAATCATGAGACCACCAAGCCTCCCACCTGGTATCCCATAAATAAATAAATAATAATAAATATAATGGGAATTAGCAGTGGCATTTCCAAGAAGTGGCTCTTCATCCACTGTTTTCAGATCGAATTGGAATAAATGTATATTGTTTGAACAAACTGAAGTGAAGATAGCGAAACTTAAGCGAAGATAGTGGACTGTTTGCTACTGGTTGGAATCCCTTATGGAGATATACTTGTAATCTGGGTGCAAACCTTTTTTGCTTCAAAATCTACACAGTGATGAATTCAATGACTTAACCATCTACAAGTATGTCTATGTATAGGTTAAAACATAGCAACACATGATAGTTTTATTGTTTTAAAGTTTACAGGGTGCAATGTTCATACTGCATTTGTAGAAGCAATGTAGTGTAGTGAATTGACTTCTAGGTACAGCAAACTGTTGCTCTGCTTAAGATTTCATTTGGCCATACACAAATAATTTATGGTGAGAACAGAAAATATGTCAAATTGTCATGATGCCCCCTTCCCCCACACCCCCCCCCCCCCCCCCCCCCAAAAAAAAAAACAGGTTTGGTTAAGAGATGCTACCATTGAGTTACTTGTTGTATTTCCCCTGCAGATTGTCAAAACTACCTACCAAGCCAGAATCCCCGTTCGACAGCAAGCCACGCATTGCAAGAACACCACTCCATTCCAGAAGACTCTCTGCAGGAACTCCATTGCAGCTTCAAAGTCCAACACCTTTACCTGCCAAACACTCGGACCTGGATAATCCAGGACTTGGCATAACAGGTGATGGTCTCTTGGGAACCAAAGAAGACAGGGCAACTGATAATTCTCCCCTAGAAAATGGAGTGCATTATCATGATGATTATGATGGTGATGATAAGCAGAGCAAAACTTCCGGAGTGGGTAGCAGCATGTCAAATAAGGACGGTATACTGGGAATGCAAAGAGTTGAAGTTGTGGGGCAAGGGTTACTTAGATTGGATAGTCAGCGCAAAGCAGAGGAAGAGGTAAAGAGTCAGCTACAGTATGAAACAGAAGAGTCAGATGAAGGGGTGGAGGATGATGATGGAGATGATGATGAAGACGATGAAGAAGAAGAGGAGGAAGAAGAGGAAGAGGAAGAGGAGGATGAAGAAGAAGTTAGAGAAGATGAAGTAGTAGAAGAAGAAAGTGGAACAGAAAGCGAGGAAGAGTTTCCAACTCCATCAGATTCACAAGAGGCTGACATCTCAACTAACACAACAACAACATTAACAAGCACTGAAACATCGACTTTCAAGAGTGAAGAGAGCTCTGACAGCCTTGAAGACAGTGACGAGGACAGTGACTCAGGAATAAGAGGGAACTCTTTAGACCTCAGGGATATGACACCAAAAACCATGAGGAAGAGCCTGTCAAAATCAACACGTGAGAGGATGGAAAGAAGGAGGCACGAAGAAGAGGAACGACTTCAAAGGGAACAAGAGAGGTTGGAGGAGTTTCAAAAGGAGCGTATGAAACAGGCAAAGATACAGCGCGAGGAAGAAGAGAGGTTGAGGCAGAAAATCGTGAAGGAGCAGGTAGAACTTGGAAAGATGCTTGACAGGAAAGAGAAGGAGCGGGAATTAGAAAGAAAGAAGCAACAGCAGCTTCAGGAAGAATTACAGAAACAGGAGAAGGCATTGAGAGATCGACTATTAAAACAACAGGAGGAGCTGGAAGAGATTGAACAAGAGAAACAGCGTGAACGGGCAAGACAGAAGGAGAGAATGAAGGAAAGGATGAAACAAAAACAGAAGCAGAAGGAAGCAGAACTTCTAAAGGCAGAAGCAGAACGCAAAGAGAAAGAACAACAACAGCAAGAAGAGGAATTACGGAGAAAACTCGCAGAGAAGGAAGCGGAGTTGAGGAGGAATCAGTCAAGGAGAGCAAAGGAGAATTCTGCTGTATCAGAAAACCATGGTAAGTCAAGACACCAGAGATTGTATGACTGTCTTTTGATTTTCTTTAAGAAATTTGAATAATGTGTGCTTTTAATCTCTTCCAGATCTATCTGTAACAGGGTCTAGTTCCCCACTTAAGTCAAACAGAAAACCTCCTGTGGGAGGAACACCTAAGAAGAAAACGCCTGTCTCCTCGTAAGTAGCCACAAACCTGTATTGAGTTTAAACTTTCTGTTGATGTACAGCTTGTGTGCCTTGTCCATCGGAAGACCATTGGAGGTTATCTGGATAAAATAAACCAAGCTTGTGGAGTCGCCATTTCATCACTGAAGAGATGAAACAACTTTCAAGCACCATTTTAAATTAATGCTAAAAAATATCAAATTCCCAGAAGCAAGCTACATTTTTTTTTCGCCTATGGTGTCGTTACAACAGTAAAGAACTACTAGTTACAGAAGCTTTTGAGATCACTCCCCACCCCCCCCCCCCCCCCCCCCTGTTCTGGAAATACACATTGCAAATTAATCCACCATAAATGCTGGGAGTTGGGGTGGGTAGTGAGGTGGGGGGCATATTCACTGGGAGTAGCCGCTATAATGCAAGGGAATGTTATACAAACAAAAATATGTTTTCCAATTGGAGGAGAATGTGTCATGTGTCTTGGTCCAAAATTCAAGCAAGCCATTTTTTCGTAGTTTCTTTTTTATTTTTGAGTTGGGAGGTGTAACAAAACACTCAATAACTGGCCCCGCAATATGCGGCTTCCCATCGGGGAACTCAGGGTCTTTTGGAAACAAAACTCACTGATTCCCCTGGGGGCCAGTCATTAAGTACTTATTAATGCTTGGAGCAGTTTAGTATCGATATTTCGTGGGAATAGAAAATACCTTCACCTTTTATTTTTGCAGGGCACAATCTGAACGAGATTCCAGCTATGCTGTTACAGATGATCCATCTGAGATCAGACGGCATTATGCTGCATCCGCAGGAAGCACTGCGGCTCAGTGCTGGGAAGTTGGTTTAGAAGACCTACAGCCCTTTAATAATCCAGACAGTGCTCTGCGTGAGGCAATCAAGTATCTGGCAAACACTGAAGACTGGTAAGTCGGAGTTAGTCTAGAACTGAGTCCCTCTAAAGATGTTTGCCTCCTGAGAGTACTTTCTGGAAATTCTTAACTTGCGTTTTTTTTTTCTAACATACAATTAGGGAGATGAAATGTGAGGGAATTCAAGGAATCCGTCGACTTGCGAAGCATCACCCAGAAGTATTGGTCACACAACTACACACAGTCACTCTTGCTGTCATAGCAGAGGTACGTTGTGTGACAGTCATAATGGCACTCTTATCGGTATCACGCATTTTGTACAGTTCCTGTGATGCCGTTGCTTTTTATACCGTGAACTGTTGACTAATTTATTCTTATTTGACAGGTCAAGAACCTTCGATCACAAGTTTCTCGTTCAGGTATCTGTTGTCTTGGAGACATGTACACAACCCTCGGCAAACACATGGACAATGTGAGTACAGTAAACTGCCAACAGGAAGTAAAACTTTTATCCATGATTGTCCAGTCTCGTAGTTCTGATTTCATTCCACCCTTAAATTGGGCCATGAATGGAACAAAATGTAGCGTTTATGTGAGAGAAAAACCCACTTTGCCACGGAGCAAAAACCGTTTGCCAACTTCCATGTTGATAATCAGCTCTAGATAATCAGTGGGGTTGAAAAAAAAGAAAAGAAATGTGGAATTATTCTGATACCAAACCAGGAAAAAGTTCAGTGGAATTTGGTCGAAAAAAAATCTCCCCATTGTCGCTACATGTAGGGTGAGGAAGTTGTGGGGGATGGGGGGGTTGTCACTTGTGTCTACTTAACTATCAATATTCTGTGTTTGCTGTTCGTGCAGGAGCTGGAAGTTACCGCAAAAATCCTGCTAGCAAAGGGAGGTGAAACAAGTGGGTTTATCAGAGATGATGTGGAGAAAGCTTTAACAGCCATGGTCTGTTCTCTCACCCCCACACGTGTGCTCTGTTCGCTGATATCCGGAGGAGCCAGGTCTGTCCTCATGCATGTATCAGTATGACGTCACCGTGACTAAACTACGCCATTTGAAATTTGTCACGCAACGATACACAATGTTTACTTATTATTTTTATAATTAACTTCCAGTCATCGCAATGTAGCCGTTCGTAAGACCACTGCCCAGTTTCTTAGCTTGCTCGCTGAGCGCATGGGAGCGAGTCGCTTGATGAGTGGAGCAAAAGATGTCACAGAGAAGATTTTACCCACTGCCGCTCAGTTTGTCACGGATGGAGGGCCAGAGACCAGGTACGCTTGTTAAAAATCTTTTTGTTCAGCTAACTGTCAGAATTTTAATTAATCTTTGCTCATATTTATTTTCGTAGATACTACGGACGCAAGATTCTTCACATTGTTTACGATCATCCCGAATTGGAGAAGCTCGTGTCCAAACACGTGCCGTCCAATCTACAGAAAAACGTGCGTGACACAGTAGAGAATCTGCGGACAAAGGTGAGTATCTGTTACACGTTTACTTTCGCTTGTCACGCAGTACTCTTGTTTGTGTTGTGTGACTAGCCAAGAATTCAGTAGGAGCTGCAGGCGTTACTATCTCTCTGTGCCATATAAAGTCATCTAAGTTTCAGAGACAATCGACTTGATAACTTCACTTTTTTCTCTCTTGTTTCGCAGGGTCTTGGTGATCCCCCCTCGGACCTATCCTCTTCAGCCAGGCAGCGGAAGCCGGCATCCGGTGGCGGCGGCTCCCGAAGCGGTGGGATTCGAGGATCTGTAGCGGCCTCCCCGTCGTCGAATGCTAGGTACATACAGGAAAACATTGCTGCTATTTTATATATCAAGTTTACGAACCTCGCTCCAAGGGTTTCTCGTCTTACCACCACTGAGGCGAGCGCGGAGGGGCAGTAAGATAAGAGACCCTGGGTCATGGGGTAACGAGGTTGCAAGTTTACTTGTGTTTCGCTAAAGATATACTCTTCATATAACAGTCACGATTAGCACTTAACAATTGTAAACTTCATTCTATAGATCGCAATTTCTCCATGTCGTATTCATATTGTAACATATTTCAAAATGTAATATTTTTGTTTTTGTTACCGGTCAGTTTAAGTGGAACTAAGCCACAAAAATAGTGAGAAGTAGTCGGGGAAAGCTGTAACCGAACGTAAATTCATCTTGACGGTACGCATAGCTCCAAGAATTTTCCTACTTTGTTAGGACTTGCTGAGGCGCACTGGAGATTGACACAAACTGCGGTATGCGTGGATAAAATTTGTTTCTTGTGCAAGCGTTCTTCGAGAAAATGTGCACGAAGCATAAAAGGAAAAGCTTTTTTATGCTATGAACAAACCGTAAAGAAAATGTAACATCAGTTTTTTTGTTCTGATTCTGTTAGCTCAAGAGAGTCGTCACGAAGCGGTAAGCCTGTTACTCGAGACGGACTGGTACAGGTGAGTGATCTGTACACATGAACGAGATTGTCCGATACTGAAAATCTCGCTGTGGCTGTACCACCCCTGTTTCTAATGCGGTATTCAATTTTTCAGAACGAGGAGATGATCCCGAACCTCGTCAACTCTCTACAAGCGAATGACTGGAAAGAACGACAGCAAGCACTCGACCAGTTTGTTGATTTGGTGCAGTTAAACCCTGATGGCCTCGGGCCGAAGTTTACTAAGGTATGGTTACAGAACTAGTCCATTTTGAGCCGCTCCCCCTTCCCAGTTCGTAACCATCCTCACTTCTCTGCTCATTTTGTATTTTGGTTCACTATCATTTCTTGCGCGTGACGTTAACCGCCACTTCTTTGTGTCAGGTTTTCGATGCATTCATTCATCGACTTCAGGACTCCAACAGTAAAGTAAGCTTATGCTTGGTATAGTTTCTTTTGATCAAATTCTTTCTTCTCCTACCTAACGTTATTTACAGTGAAGTCAAGGGGAGAGGTCTTAAGAAGAACGAACCTGCTCAACGTTGAATTGTTTCAATGAGAATTAAAACTTAAAGTAACTTGTTTAAATACGAATTACATCACACATGGGTTTATTGTTTTAAAGATTCTACCATCAAAATTGAGAGCTTCTATTTATTTATTTATTTATTTATTTATGTTCGCTCACTGACTTTTGGCAGGTTAATCTTCACGCTCTGCAGTGCCTTCCCAAGATCCTTCCCTGCTTGGCCAACCAGTCCGGAGCCCTAGTGCCTCCTGTGGTAGCCGCACTGACATCAAACTTCGCTTCCAAGAATGCGAATATCTTCTCTACGGCAGAGGAAGCTCTTGATGAGCTGATCAAATATATAGGTGTTTCTTTTACAGTAGTAATAGGGCCATATACTAGAAAATTAATGTTGTTTGTTCCTGGGACTATTAATGCGCAAGTGAAATTGCTGTATGCTCAGATTATACAAGTAATCTCCGCGGACTAGTTACCTTTGATCAATTTTTGAAACGCTTTTTTATTTCATTGCTTGCCACCTCTGACCTCTGATAAAAATTACAAGGTTCTAACATCTGTAGATATTTGTTCGCTATGCTTGCCACAACGTGTTCGAAAAGATAAGCCTGCAAAATATGGTATATCCCGTGGAGTTCAGTTTGTGCAAAATATATATGTAACATTTTTTGAGCGATTTTTCTAGAGGGGGCGTTCTAACCAATTAGAACAAAGATGTCGTTTTTCCTAACTAATTAGGTGGTAGAACAAATCCACACCGGATTTGATTGGCTGAACCGTTCCCTTGCTTTTCGTGGATTGGTTAATATACTTCATTTAGTTTTGTTTTGTTGGCTTTTATTCTTACGCTGTTTTTTTTTTCTCTCAGACAACACCCTCCTCGTTCAACCATTTTGTACCACAACACAATATGGAAGCAGCCGAGTGAAACCGATCATGGTCGATAAGTTAGCAGGTACGTGTTTCGGGGCTCCATATCAAACCAGCAATTCTCCCAACCGGATGTTCTATGTTTCCCTCCTTGTCAGTTACGAGAATTTATTGGTCTGTCAGGGCTTAATTCTCCTCAGAAGTCTTGCGACGTTTTTTACAGCACCTGCATCAGTGATGTGAACTACATACATGTTCCTTTTTCTTTTTATCCCCAGCAACACGTTGCCTGCTTTTCTCCTTTGCTATCCATTTTCCCAGTACAAATATTTATAGCAATATTTGTTTTGTTTCCGTTAGATATTGTACCCACAGTGCACGCACGGAAGCCGCAGGTTATCTCCCGCTATGTTCTCCCCTTGCTGTGGAATCTGCTCAACGCCAATAATGGCAGCGCTGGAGCCGGTAACAGCGCTCTCAAGACATCAACAACTCGGCTAACTAACACACTGTATTCATGTATGGGTCGAACCTTGACAGAGCAGGCATCTGGTCAAATGCCGAGAATACAGGATAAAATTCACGAGATTATTGGCTCATGACACTTGAATCAAGCTCTGGTAGTTCTCGGAGGTTCTCGGCACGTCCTCGGAACACTTCGCTGTGGGCGAAGGAGTCGTCGATTTTTCGCTAGTTAGCAGAGTGTTTACACGAGGATTACCCGTCTTAAAAAACACTCTTTCAACTAGCGACTGTTGTTCATAGCATCCTAAGTTAGGACCACACCATTTAAAGTTTAACTTTAATTTATTATAATTATAACACCTCTCTGCAGGTAGGGAGTTGTTAAATTAATGTGCAGTTCTCATAAATTATGTTAGTGCAACCGTGTAATGATAAATATTGAGGAACATAACATGACACAGCACGATGTTACTAGTCTGTAAGTATTGTATTTATGTGTTAGTCCTTGTGGAAGTGCTAACGTTCCTTTATTAGTCTTGGTCAAGACTAGAAAAATAGTTGTCCAATAATTTGTACAATTTTACGATTTTGCTACCACCAGCAGCTATCTTGCTATTTGCCTCACAGTGGACCTGGCGAGATTCTGAGTTTTTTTTTTCTGAAAAAGCATGTTTACGACCATTTTGGTCCTTGCCTGATCGCAAACATTTCACAGAACTTAGAGTCCTCATTTAGTTTGTTAATATTAAGCTCTCATGTGCTTTGCACTTATTTTACTGCGTGATTGGATTGTTCATTAAATTATAACTAAATAGAGCTATTTTAAACTATTACATTTTAATGCAGTCTGTACAAAGAATTCGAAAATGATTTTAACTCCTGCTCGATAGCAAACGAAGGGAAAGTTCAAATCTTCTGCTACTCAGTGGACTTAAAAACGACATTGGAATTGCAGAAGTTGTTATATCACATTATTTTTCTAACTTTACAGATTTTTATTTGTGCGACGGTCGTATTCCTGCATGTAACTGACATGTATAGTGTATTTATTACAAGTGACAATCTTGTTTCCAGAGCAGCATCGAACAGCAGTGGAGCTATTTCACCGCTGACCACATGCACGCTGTCTCTGGGAACCAGACCGTAAACCACGCAAAGTATCTTAGTGTCGCTATAAAGGCTTTTTAGCTTTTTAGAGGCTTTCGCGTCTATTGGTTCGTAAGAACAACTGTCTTAGGTCAGCCGTTTTAGCGGGGCTTAAAGATTGTTAGATATTGTTTTATGCCTATTCATGGGAAGATTGCATTGTAAAGAATTTATTCAATTTAGATTCAAGTTGATACTAACACAATGAGAGTGGAAATAAATGTTAAAACTTCGAGAAAGTGTTGTCATTGTTTTACCCAGTGCTGGCTGTGTACTGTTGATTAAGATCTACGGGTGAATGGCACTTGTATTTGTCAAGATTTATTCCCCAATTTGTTTTCAATTAGGTTACCTTGCTGGTTTAAAAGAAAACGAACATTTATTTCGCTATCGAGCGAGGGAAATTTTCCTTTCTTGTGTACGTGCACGCGCTCACGCGCGCTAATCACGCGAAAATCGTGCGCAGAAGGGATGCGCAATGCAATACCGACGTTGGAATCACCTTAACAATGGGCAACTCTGTCGCACTCTTCCACATTCGAAATTGACTATCATTATTGGGGTGATATTGCAAGTGTTATTATATTTGTTAGTTGAACTGAAGGTCAACCTCATTGATCGACTGCGCCGAATAAATTATTGGCTTTTACTTGCTGAACAAAGAAATATGCAAAATCCCTTATCACGCCTTGGCCCTATTGTGACTGTCACGCGATACGGTCGAGTTAGTCGTGCGGAAAGTCGTGCGCTTGATCAGCGTGGTCAGAGCGTTATTAAAAATTGCTTATTTGGATTTGCTTCTCAGTCTATTAATACCGTTTTAAGGTAAGTCTTACCTGTTAACTTCATTGTTCATTTACTGTCTTGACGGATATTCTACGTGCTGTAGTAAATGGTAAACACAGTTTTATGATATATCCGCTCTGCTTTCTAGAAAGTTATAACTTTGCTTCTTTACATGTTTACAGACAGACACCTATTGCTTACCGTACGTGGTTACGTTAAAAATCAAATCATGATTGAATCGTGTGTCATTTTTTCGGGTAGAGAATGGGAGTAAGCTAAAGTTTTAGAACAAAACAAATAATTCTGTACCCGTAGAAACTTGCAAGGAATCAATTAGAATATGGAAGGTTCGATATTTCTTCGAAATTGGACGGAATCAAAAAAGACACTGGCATTGTAGAAAAAGATGGCGCATAGAAGTATACCTAGAAATATTTCATAAACATTGTTTAATAAAAGAACAGCGAAACTGAACAAGGTCCGTGCAGAGGCATGTATGCTTCGCAATGGCTCATTTATCATGAGAGAGGTAGCGCACGCACGCACGTAACTACAACTTTGAATGTGATTGGTTGATTTAAACTACAGCTTTGAATGTGATTGGCTTATTGAACTGCCCGTTAACAAACTATCCAATAACAAACTGTCTGATAACAACTTGGCAAGTGAATTAGTGAAAAATTAGGGAGTTTTTTAAACCAATCACAGTTAATGATTAATACAATATTGTGTGATTTGAATTCCA
>CM042750.1:28543047-28548047 GCA_022496165.2 Catalaphyllia jardinei | reverse complement strand
CGTCACCATAGGAACAGCAATTACCATGGTAATAATCTACATGAAAAAATTACTTGAGTTTGATTGGCTGAGAGCACTGCAGTCTAAGTGTAACAGCATTGCAAAGTGTAACACCACTGCATACACATGGTAATCATGGATTATGATTGGCTGAAAGACAGTAGGGAATTTTTAAGCCAAAGTTATCACGCAAATGATAACGAGAATTTTGTGCTGAAACTTTGAAAAAGATTTTCTCGAATGAGAAAAAAAGGCTTGAAGAAAGATCTCGCGTCATTTCCTTCAGGCGAATTTTTTCATGTATATATTATCAAGAAGTAATCATACGGTTCTTCTCGTTCAATTTGTAAGTAATTTGCACTTGAGGGTTTTAAAAAAGCGAAGCGGCTCGTACAATTTCAACTTTTGAAAAACTCACAATTGCAAATTAATTACAAATTGAACTCGAAACCCTATGATTACCTATACTTATCGTTGCACTAGACTACACATTTCTACCTAGTGGAAGCAAAGTGATACAAAAGAGTCGTTGCTTAAGACTACTTAAGGACGTTCTCGCTAATTGTTTCTGCGCATCCTTACTGCACACGCAAATTCACATGCCACGCCATGCATGAGCGCGCGCTAAGTCATAAAATAAACAAATGATAGGGCAGATGGCCATTGCTAGAGCTTTGCCTGGATTTAACGATCTTGGACGTTCGGTGACCCCAATTTTTCTTTCGATGGATCATTTTCTCTACTGATTTTCTACGTTTAGGGAAAAAACAAAGAAAATCTATCGACTAGAAGTTTAAATTTTTAGCAAAATGCACCATCGAACTCTTCGTGCATCTGTGCGGAGGTTTCAAATGCCTTTTAAAGGGTTAAATTTTGTGAAAACGTTAGTAACAATTGGAATTATTTAAGCAACAGACCCACTTCTACAAAATATGACTAAGATCGTTTGCCTCCGTTGACCTTCGATATTTCTAACTATAAACCCCTGTAGACCGTGCTCAACTATATGGGGCAATTTTTCGAAATCAGTATAGTTTACCACACGCTTTATCTCTGAAACGAAGACGGTGACCCCCAATTTTTTTGCATTTCTGGCACAAGTAACTCATTATCTGCCTGCAGTGAAAATTTAAAACAATTCTATCGACTGGAATATTTTCGCGCGAACGTCCTTAAGTGTTCTGCTTACCTTTCCCAAAACTTTTAACTTCGTTTTGGCCGTTAAACGTTATGTAATAAAACTTGCGTTCTTCTCTGTAGTTGGTGGATTAGACATACCTTCTTCGTTCGCTTCATCCGCGGATTTCTAAGCATCAATAACATTGGTACACACCCTCCGCCAATACTGCGACTCAGTGATGGAGGCCATTTCGAGAACCTCGCCTTGCTCCCCCTGCTTGACAAAAAGCTGAAGAAAATTGTCATATTTGATGGTTCCTGTAACCCTGGT
Organism: Catalaphyllia jardinei; assembly: GCA_022496165.2. Lineage (NCBI taxonomy): Eukaryota > Metazoa > Cnidaria > Anthozoa > Scleractinia > Caryophylliidae > Catalaphyllia > Catalaphyllia jardinei. The sequence continues at coordinate 28,546,597 of CM042750.1, read as the reverse complement.
GATGAGAAGTATGCAGAATCTCTTTTGATTGCTCTCAAGCTAGCCCGGGAGAAGCTACATTGTTCGTTTGTAGGAATTAGGGGCAGGGACATTGACGAAGATATCAGGGCGGGGTTTTTGAAAATGAAGTCAAAGCAAAGACCAAGAAGTTACAGGTTCAAAGTTCATTATTATGACCAGGCTGGCAACTTTGTAAGGGATGGAGAGATACGCTTTGTAGCACCCAGACACCCGTCTGAGAGTATACCACTCAGACCAGAAACCGGGCAACCTAAACCATGGGAAGATTTTGATATGCCACTCGAGGCGGACAAGTGGGGGAAAAGCCCCGAGTTAACCGATCTTGAAGCTGACAGGCTGACGTTTTGCTGCTGTACCTGTTGCCATTGTAATGACAGCTGCCACTGCATTTCTGAACGTTTGCTTGGGAAGTTTCCTCATCACATCACGGCTAACCAGTTCTTCACTCCTGACACCTTCAGTGCCTATCATCGTGAGGGTTACGCAGCTTGTGTCGAGGCTGGCGTTGCAGATTTCCTTAAACCGCAGTCACCACAGGACTCATAATAACACTGATACATGTAATAGATAAAGCTTTGAACGCTTAAAGACTTGAAGGCGAATGCCAGCGAGTAAATGGAAGTAATAGGGATAATTGCACAACAAACGAAAACGTTTTCAAAACACTCAGTGGTGTTAGGCATTATATCACGAACCCCGGGTCACGAACTAAGAGCTATACTGCAGAAGATATTTGACTTATTATAGGACTACAGAAATTGCTTATGAAAAGGATGGTAGAGAAAACAAGACACAATGCTTTAATTAGTATTATGCCGAACTGGTTTTTCACAAAAATTTTGCTACATTTTTTGATGAGAAATATTATCCTCTTTTTACTACGCTTCCCAGTTGAAAGTGACACCACGGAAGTTTTTACACAAAATGTTGACGTCAAAACGTTGACGTTTCCAATGGCAACGAGAATGTATCCAATGGAAACAAAGCGCGCGAAAAGCTTACTTGGCACGTAATTAGACAGCGTTGTTTGGCTCGGTTGTGCTTTCTACTATTGTCGAATATATTGCGTGTTTTTCAAGTTCGTATAGCTCCAACATCAAACATGGAGTTTTAAGTTAAGGTAAGCACGTGAAAGAGAAGTGGATGACCTTCATGGTTTTGAGTCGTCTGGTCAGTGCCTCTGAGTACCGTTTTAAAGATTTAGCTGAGGACGCAAGTCGCTGCATGACACTGAATTATTTGAATGAAACGACCATTAGTTGATTGCTAGTGCTTCCATTGGATACATCCACGTTGCCATTGAAAACGTCAATTAAGTTTTGACGTCAAAACTTTGTGTCGAAACTTGCATGGTGTCACGGTGAACTGGGAAGCCTAGCAACCAGCTATATTTTTATGTCTCATGGTGATCGTGTTGTAATAGAGGTTTATGTAGTCCTTAGGTTCCATGGGCCGTTTCTTGGCCGTTAAGCGTGTTTCCAGAATGTCTAGGCTTTATTGTTTGATAGATATTTTTGTAGTAAATGCGTTTTTGAGTCCTTACTAATTAAAGACGTTGGCTACGAGCCTGAAATTAAACCTGGTCTTCCCACCTTAGTGGCCTGGGTTCCATTCTGACAGTAGGTAGATCGCTCCATTTTTTATATATTTTCAAACCAGTGTAAGCTTGTAATATAGTATGCCAGTTACGTATTTATAATACAGCACTTCTGTTGATTAGGTAGTTCACTAAGACCTGGTTCAAATGTCCTGCAATTTGCTGTCCAATAGGCTTTCTACAAGGGAGGTCAAGTTCCCTGCAATGTTCACTAGTGATTTTGGTTCATTTTGTTTGTTTTTTTTGTTTAAATGAAGTTGCAACATTTCTCGGCGAAGGAAGCAAACGAAACAATGATAATGGCTAGTAAAAGTTTGGCTTTGTGTTTGAGTCTGTGTTTGAATCGTCTGCAAATGCATTATCAGACTGATCTTAACCGGGCTTAGTGCATAGTAGTTTGTATAAAGTTGCAGTGGCTTCGAAACTGATATGAAAGTGAAGTCTTTGAAATTCAAGCAATATTGTCCTGCAATGCAGTCATTCACTGGAAATAGTATTTGTACTATGGCTAAAAGTAGTTTTGAGTGCATGCTTGGTATCCTTATGAAGTTTTTGGCTGTTGTTCTGTATTAACGTTTACAATATTAAAGAAGCTGCTTGTGAATATCAATAAACATTTTGTAAGATACACTGGAGGCGAGCCTGCCTCGTTCCTAGGCGTCTCAAGTGAGGAAACGCGACCGCACGAACCATCAAAGAACATCGCGCAAAGGGGATCGGGAACGTTTAGCGTGGACGCCAAGGACTCTGGGAAGGGTGCAAAATTAGATCCCAGTCGCCCCCATATTTTACCAATTTTAAGAAGTGATGTTTTGATGTTAGAACTTGAACGTCGGAAATAAACTCCTGGGGCCTGTTCCTCGAACTGAACTCCCGGTAATTACCAGGCTCGTTAAGCTGTTTTGTTTTCTCCATTCCAGGTGGAAGTTTCAAAAGGTTTAAAAATTGTACAGGCTTAAAGTTATCAGCTAAACAAACCAAATAGAGCATTATTAGAGGTCAGAACACATGTACACCCTACTTTTCTTGAGACTTTAAAATATGATTTCGGGCCCGTTAAGTTGCCAGGTCTTTCGAGAAATGTGCCCCAGTTCCCAGTCAGATTTGCATGGGCCCTACATGTAAAAGATCCTATAGATAGTGAGCCTCTCGGCCCCTCTTCAAATAGCTTACTCGAGTTCCTAGGACTAGAGGTTGGATTCATTTTGCAATTCACGCCATTTCGGTTCCGTTAGAGTGTTTTTTTTTTCAAGTGTCAAGAAGTAATTGGTACCAAAGCTAATGATGACTTAACCTGCGATCAGACGTCCCTTTGTTTTTTCACAGTTTAATGGTGACTCGGTCGCGCACGCGTTTTCCTGCGCTTCTCGCCAGTTACATGTTATTACTTCAAGTTTTCCTTGGTTGACTGGATTGACCACAGGTAACCCAGGCTCACTCTATGTGTCACCTAACATAACGTGGGTAAATAAGAGAACATATAAGGCGAAGTTTAGGTCTGGAAATTTGCTAGAAAATGCAAATAAAATCGATGAAACTTACCCTTTTGTGAGTTGGTGCTGTCCTTAACACGTACACTAAGTTTTAGAGAAAAATAGTCTTCTTCACCGTTCCTACTACTATATATGAAGGAAAGGTGAAGAAGACTATCTCCCCCCAAAAAACGTTACACACACACAGTGAGCCTGGGTTACCTGTGGATTGACTAGAGTGATAACTTTGTTTTGATTTTGCGACATTCGATTGAAAACCGCTTTATTTGTTTTTGGTTACCGAGAAAACTGTCTTAATTGATCAAAGTATTAAAAAAGGAAAATTAGAGCCTCGTAACAGAAGAACAGAGTCCTCTCGTCGTGCTTATGCACTGCAGCAGCACTGCTGAGGTTCTGAGTAAAATTCATCTTCAGAGTCAAGTGAAAAAGAAAGCTATTA
>CM042750.1:28540115-28542947 GCA_022496165.2 Catalaphyllia jardinei | reverse complement strand
GATATCTTGTAGAAAATCTCACATAAACCCTTATAATTCAATGCAATATTGTGTTCCTTGTGTGGTTCATGGAGAGAGCTTGGGCTGCCTGTGGTAAACACAAATGCCTTGTTTTTCCTTGGAAAGGACACAGGTTGCAGAGATCAGGTTGTGTTAGCCATTACTTCCACCAAAGAACTAGTAATCGAGTCACAGCCCTTGATGCTGGGATGTAGTTCTGCATGGCTTTCAAATGGCCACAAATTGCAATAACAACTGGCCACTCGTACGATCGCGCGTAATCTGCATAATCCAAAACGACCGCATTTCCTCCCTCTCCAATGCGACAAACTGGGATTCCTTCCTGAGTCATGTAGGGAGAGAGATCGTCGATCCACCTTGGAGCAGCCACCAAGATAGCGATTTTACGATACATGAATCCATCCTCGTCCTTTGCCCATTCATTGATCTCGTTCTTGATGATCTTGGAACAGTCGACGAATCGTTCTTCACGTGATCCGTAACCTATTTTCCCCTCCACAATCACTTGGGGTCCACAAACGTGGTGTCCCAGATAGACTGGATGATTCCAGTATCGCTGGCTGATTTCAGATCCGCTTGATTGTTCACCAAATGAAAACTTCAGGTAACGCTGTAGAAAATCGTACACTTCAGAGGTGCATCTCATAACGGTCGTCAGGCTCGATGCATGCATGAAGTTTTGCCTTTCACAGAGCTCGGTGAGAAAGCTTGAAATGTTCACATTGGTTCGTTTCATTCCAAACGCCTCATTCACCAACAACATCTGGTTGAAGTCATAAGTAATCCACTGGTAGAAGTGACGGCTTTGATAACGGACCAAGAATTCTCTGAATGAGCCCAGTAATGTTTCATTCGTGTTAAGCAGTATTTGAAATTCATCAGCAAAGATATGGAACAGATTAACTAGTACTTCCGGGGCCACAGAGAGAAAATCACTTAGGTTGTCATACGTAACGATTGTAACAATTCCGTTGGTAACCTCGTTTCTTGTGAAGAATTCCTTGTAGAGTTTATCAAGTGGCGGCGGTACAAGTATAAGCACCTTTTCATTCTTCTTCGCACATTCCAACGCTTTGTGTTGGAGTAAAATCGTTTTCCCGCTTCCTGGGGCACCACAAAAGAGCTGGTGCGACGGTCCTTCCCATATGCCCAGCTGCTCCATGTTTAAGAACATAAACTGTTTCGCCAGAATGCTCAGACCAGTCGCATCAGTTGGCCTGACTACCACAGGAGATCCAGAAGCTCCTTTTCTTGTCATCTTTTTGTAGCTTTTTTCAAGAAAACTTTGTTCATCAATGGTTTTAAACACTGCACTAAGTAGTTGAGTTGTAGCGCTTATTGCAGCTCTTTGACCCACAAATATGGAAATCAGGCTCAAGAGCTTTTCCTCGTCTTGCTCGAAAGGCATCTTGGTGAAGTGTTCTTTCCACCACAGCTCGAAACATTGTAAATTGTCATCGTTGTCGTCAGCTTCTGTACCTAGATGAATCTTTCGGAGATCGATGTAATCATTAGCACTGCGACCTTCGTCGATTACATTTGGCATTGCAACGACCTTGTAAACATGGACGTCTATTCCCTTTGCTTTCAAAAGTGCTTGAACGAATTTTTCTCCAACTTGAAGCTGTCTCTTCGCATCAAGATAGCGATTGGTTCTGAACTTCTCTGTTGCTTTTACTTCAATGAGAATGATACCAATACGCCGGTGAAAAACGAGAAAATCGATTTCTCGAGAGAGATCCGTTTGGCTGAGATCGGCGAACAAAGATTGGACATAATCGCCTGGGAGGTTTTGTAGGAGCACTTCGTCAATGAATTCTTGAAATTCAAATTTTGTGATAACGACCATTGGCTGATTCGTTTCTCTCCCATACTTATCGAGGGACCGAAAGATCAGAAGCTCAGCAGCATCTCCCTTGATGTCGAGTTCTTCAGACTTGCTTATTCCAACAGCACCAGATGCGGCACCAGTCGGAGCTGTGTAACGAAAGGGGAAAGCTGGAGGGAACATGTATGTTCGATCACTCGTCTTCCAGTCAGGCCAGAGTCTGTTCAGGTATGCTTCACAAGCTTGTTCAAAAATACAAAAGTACTCGCCTGCTAAACCCTTCACTACACAGGGAGAAGCCATTGCTATGCCTACAAAACACGGAAGTGAAGTCTGTGCTTGGCTACCGCGCCGTTAATTGTTGTCGTGTTTTGTACGGAAGGCCGCGGTTCCATCTCGCTTCCTAGTCTTACATAAGGCACACAACGGTTCATCGTAATTTTAATAAGAGGCCCATAGATATTCCCCAGCGTTTGCTGTTTAAGTCGCAGAGGTTTTCAACTAAATAGCGAACGTTCCTCGGCCGTGACTTACTATCACGTATTATATGGTTAGCTCCGTGAGCGGGTAAGATGAACCGAATCCTGCGCTCTGATTGGGTCCCCGAGCGGGCAAGATGGAGTTATCTTGCCCGCTCGGGACTACCCGGCTGTATCCCGCAAGAAAAATTTCCTCGAAAGTCGTGTAATAAATCCTTTATTGACCAAGCTTGTTCGGTCACGATACATGTAGCTGGATATTGCCCTGGTTCTTTTTCGCGTGCTTATGGACCTCGACTCCGTCTCGGGCCATACACACGCAAAACAAGAATTTGGCCAATATCCAACCATCTTGACCGAACAAGCTTGGTCAACAACCCATATCTCCCACTTTACAAGGAGAGCCTATTTTTCCGACGCCACAATTAATGCTGGTTCAATTTTTTGTTTTGTTTTCCTATGTTTTTGTTTAACGCTTGTGTTCACAAGACTCGATAGCTGTCT
>CM042750.1:28517615-28535115 GCA_022496165.2 Catalaphyllia jardinei | reverse complement strand
TGTGTAACGAAGGTACAGACAAAGAACTTGTACATTAGCATGGGTAGGCTGCACACCTTGCCATAACAAAAATGACAAAACTGGACATTGCTTGTCTGAAGCTGATAAGCTAATGGAAATATATGGTAATAACGATGCTGATAAATCTATTATGAGCCTGGTAACAAATTTCAGTGACTGTATCAACTAAAAGATCCCATACCAATAACACAGGGCCATGGTCATTGCGTTATGCTCTTTGGCCAGCAGTTGTTTTGCTCTCACATCTTCTGTCTTCGGTATCGGTATGACCAGTTACAAGCAGATTCTGAACTAGAGCGTGACGCTGATGGACTAGCGTATTATCTCAGACTTGCTTCATATCCAGGGGGGCTTGCAAATACTCCTGTCTTTTTCTGGAGCTATGGGAAGTGGGATAAACTCTAACGGCGTGAACCTGGTAAAGTAGGGCGCTGAGGTTACCTTCTTTACCTTGAGCAAATTCGTATTTTTTGTCATTCCAGATTACACCAGTCCTGGTTGATATCTCATGTATTGTTCCTCTGATGGCCTTACCATTTGTCTACTGGTTGGCAAGCAGTAAAGAGTTGGTTGTATACTTAGTGCTCCTCCATATGGTGGTAGTTGTATTGTTAGCTAGTGTAGCTGTGCTCAATACTGGATCAATCCAGCCAGGAAAAATGGAACGTTTTGTCAGGTACAGTTTCAGATGACGTGCCATCCCTGCATCACCATCACCACCATCGTCACCCGCATTGTCATCACTATCACCATCACGATCATCATCATCATCATCCTCATCCTTATCCTTTTCCTCCTCCTCCTCCTCCTCCTCCTCCTCCTCCTCATCGTCATCATCCTCATTATCCCATCCCAAGACCATTACTTTGCTGGCAGCACCAAATCATTCGACCATTACGTACATAACTGAAATCATTATCACCGTAGATTACCGTAATGATTTGATTTAGCGCCCCTTTCGAATAAGCGCCCTTCCGGCCTTCGTATGTGTTTATTAATATGCGCCCGCATTCTACTATTAAAACAATACAGCGCCATCAGAGTACGTATCAGTGGAGGTTAAGGACGTTGGCGCTAATTGTTTCTGCACATCCTTACTGCGCACGCAAATTCACATGCCACGTCATGTATCGAGCGCGCGCGTTAAGTACTAAAATGAACAATGATGGGGCAGATGGCCATTGCTATAGCGTTGCTTGGATTTAACGATCTTGGACGTTCGCTGACCCCTACTTTTCTTTTCAGAAACATATTTAACAATTATCTCCACATCTTCCAAAAATGAACAAAAAATCAATGTGGGAAGTTAAAAAAATTTCAAGATATCTGTCCACGGGACATGGAATCCTGCCATCTTGCGGTTGCAAGGCGCGTGAAACTATGGTCGCTAAATGCGAACTTGTTGTTCGAGGAACCTCACCAGTCGACTAAATTCGCTTAATAGGTCCATTCAAACCATATTTAGCAGAGATCATTTCCCTTCAAAGCTCTAATTGCAATATTTCGAGACTTGCAGCCACAGTGGCCTTCTTTGCTAGCTAAGCCCGATTTACTCAGATTTAGGTGTTCTTCCGGCATGTTGTCTCGAAAACAAAGAAAGTCGGTGACGCCCCATTTTTTACATTCCTGACATCACTAACTCATTATCTTTCAGTGGTAAATTTTTCAGAAAAATATCAATGTTAGAAAATTTTCGCGCGAATTGCTCACATGCGTAATGCTGCATTACAAAAACTGTAGTCTTTGTCTGAGTTTCCTATTTATTCCATGTGAATGCATAATTTCTTCAAAAGAATGATCTCTTCAAGTTTTGTTTTGAACATTTGGGTGTCATCCGCTCAAAAAAAAATATATAAGCGCCCTGCCTCGAATTAGCGCCCTTCCTTGAGGTACCAACAGTAAATGAGCACCCTGGGTGATAGATCGTATCATTGCAGTATATGTAACAATTATTCCATGAGCCCGCGTTGGATACAAAGTGATAAATTTAAATAACCAACGAGCGCGTAGCGCGAGTTGGTTATAATCAGTTCATATCCAACAAGGGCGAATGGAATAATTGTTTTAGTAAATTCTCAAACCGGGTTTTGCCGCCAATTTTTATTTCCACAATTTTACAAAGCGAAAAATTTTAAACTTGGCGCACCATTTTCCATATGACGTAAAACTTTGACTGTTGGCTCATAGTCGGAGATTTTTAGCCAATCAAAAAGCTAGAAATGCAATAGTCGGAGCTGAGAATTAACTAATTGTTATTGTAGTTCTGAAAAAGTAGTATTTAGTAAAATGTTCGGGTTTGTTTGCTTCAATAGATGGTGTGTCACCCACAGTTTCTTTGTTCGCTTCTTTCGTGGATTTTTAAACATCAATAATGTGGGCAGGAATTCTCCACCGGTACTGCGACTCAGTGATGGAGGGCATTTTGAGAACCTTGCCTTACTTCCACTGCTTGACAAAAAGTTACAGAAAATTGTCATATTTGATGGTTCCTGCAACCCTGGTGGCGACAAGTATGCGGACTCGTTACTCCATGCTTTAAGTGTGGCAAGGGAAAAACTCCACTGCTCTTTTACAGGATTGAGTGGCAGGGATATTATCGAAGATATCAGAGTGAACTTTCTGAAGATGAAATCATGTCAAAGACCAAGAAGTTATAGGTTCCGAGTTCATTACTATGACGAGGAAGATAACCAATTAGGCGAAGGAGAGATACTATTTGTTGCACCAAGACACCCATCTGAGCGCATGCCATTAAAAAGAATCGTCACCGAGCAACCAAAACTTTGGAGATCTTTTGACGTCGAACTAGATGATCCCGACCATAAAAAGTGGGGAAGAAGCCCGGAGATTGGCGAACAGGAAGTCGACAGACTAACTGGCTGCTGCTGTCTTTGTTGCGATAGAAACGGTTGCCAATACATTTCTACGTTTTCACTAGGTAGGTTTCCTCATCACATCACGGCTAATCAGTTCTTCACTCCTGACACCTTCAGTGCCTATCATCGTGAAGGCTACGCAGCTTGTGTTGAAGCTGATGTATTGGCATTTTTAAAGACCCAACAAGACTATTAGAACTAGAATCAGGAAATATAACTTGCACATCTGTGGTCTTCAGTTGTATTTGGAGTAATCTGAATGAACTGAGTTAATTATAAACTCCGAGTGATTTTCAAGCAAGCGATAACAAAAACATTTCTTGAGTATTTGTATTAAAACTTGGCTTTTATTTATTATTTTCTAAACGTACAAGCACTGTTTTTATCATTAACTGGTTCGCTTTTTTCGTTTCTTTTTGCGTGTAATTTATCAACTATTTAATGTTTTTTTTTTCACGTTGAGTTTTACAGCGTACTCGAATAAAGTTTGTAAATTTACGAGGCTACTCAGCTCGTCAGTTTAGTGTCTGTCATTCTGAGAGGTAGTTTTTGGTTTGCCTGATTACCTTTACTTAATTCTATAATTATGGTATGGCAAATTTGTTGCTATTGTTGTTGCTGCATGTCCGTGATTCATCAATCTCACCGGCTTACTACGCTGCTGTCCAAGCAATTCCAACAATTCTGACAAAAGTATTCATGTGTCTGTCGTGCAGTTGACTTGTGCTTTTATGACACAAAAGTTTGCAATGAGTTCATCTAAAACTCAGTGACTAAATAAAAATGATTTGATTCGCTTTCTGTGCCTCCATTTCATGGAATTTACATTTTTTTCAAAATGACAGCTACTTTTATAGTTTCTTCTAACTTACTTTAAAATTTACTCAGTTTAACTTGGCCGTTTTCATCAATTTATTTTCTTGCTCATAGCAAACCAAATTAGTTAACCTCTAGGGATGGGAAGGTGATTTTCATAAGAAGCGATGGAACTGTAAGCAACATCATGATACCCAAAAGCCACCGGGCCGCCAACAGCCAATCCCTGCGGGGTGTCCCATTGCGGAGAGCAGGGCATGGCAATAACAGCCACTCGCAGACCATATCGGACTTCCTCGGTTGCAACTGGCTCGCCTGTATCTTCAGCGACTAACGAGATTAGATCAGGAACTGTGGCCAAAATATCTCTGGTACCATCAGACTTTATGAAGAATGCCACGTAATTTTCATTCTGGAATTCGATACCGAGTGTTAACTCACTGAACTTCCCCGAGCCTTCGACACTTAGCCTTCCTCTGTTAAAACCACCTTCAGTTCCACGGCTCACATCAGCGACCTGAAAATGTACACATCAAGATTCAACTAACTGCTTGTCTGGTTTCAATTGAATTTGTGCATAAAATTAGACGCATACGGTTAAATTCTAAACAATCACTGACTATCGAGATCAGGCGACCAATACAAGTGTGACGCTAAATCTGCCTTGCGTGATTAACAACCGCTTGTCACCGTTAAAGCGTAATATAAATAGCGGGACAACAATTATTGCTAGAAACTAAGGTTCAGTGCTTCAAAGGGTTCTGAACAGCCAATCACCCTGACGAACCATCTTCTCGAACATTTTAACTCTCACCATCTCCTCCCCCTCCTCCTGTTCTCTGTAGATAAGGAAGATGACCAATCAGGATTCCTGTCTTATTAGGTTTCTGTAGCTTCAATAGCTTTCTCCCGACCTCTAAGCCTTCCACCCTCTCCTATTAGCGGCTTAGCGGTGTTGTTGGCCGAGTGGAAGTCCGGCCGGGTAACTTAACCCACCGTTACAAGAACAACAACCACAATCACAAAACAAAAATAAAAACCCGAGTGAATTAAGAACTGGTTCAGATACGAAAGAGAGAGACGAGGGCGGTTAGAAACAATGGAAGCCCGTTCCAGGTTTGGAAAACCAACGAACTTTTTGTGCTTTTATTTAGATGACTGGGGGAGAAACATAAAAAAGAATTAAACTGCCATAGACGCGTTCTGAGTTTTGAAGAAAGGAAAACAAGAAAATTCGGAGAGAAATTCTATTCCGAGCTCGAGGAATAACAAAACGACTCCACACCTGTAAGACGGCCTGCCTAATTAGAACTCAGGGAACGAAGGAAAGCGATAGCATAGCCAACCAACCCATCCATCTTGCCCTGCAATACTTTCAAGCCCAACAATTCGGGATAAAGCTTTGTTATGACTTATAAACAACCTTTCCAGTAATCAGAAGTTTTCCATTCTCATGCTGAAGGATGCTGTCGACGGGGGACTTCTTGCCACGTCTTGCCCGAAGCACAGCGTTTCCTAGACGCCATGTTCGACTAAGAGAGTTCAGGATGAATTTTTCCTTCACATCTTTCCAGTCAGATATAAACGATAGACCAGCCATACATCTAAGGAAACAAACAGAAACGACAAATGTTGCTGATTCCAACATAAATTACAAACATGCATGCAATTTATGGGAAGATTAAAGGTACTTGATGATCTTCTGTGTTGATAATCCCTTAAAATTGCGCGAGCCTCAAGGCGAACACAATATATATAATCCTTTATTTCTCAAGCTTTCGGAAGATTACTCATAAATGAATAATTTGTATTTGATTTGAAAGTAATAATCTGTATTTTTAATTTAAAATTACGAGCACGACTACTCCCTGAATTGTGCGACACGAGATCCAATTACAAATTAATCGTATCTATAACAAATTTCGGAATTTAAATGTCTTATGAGAACTTTTTTTGAGCGAAAACGTCTATAGCGCTTTTGCTAAGTTTTGAAAACGGAACGAAACATCGCGAAGGAAGCCATTAAAGCGCGCTCAACTGACGTGCGAATCACGTAGGTATCCAATAACAGGTATCCAATTACAAAAAGTTCACATCGGACACCCACGTGATCGCGCGCCGATTACGTGACAAACAGGCTCGCGGAGAACCAATCACGATCACGATAGTAACAACAACAACAACAAAAAGAACAACAACAACAACAACATCAATGATACCTCTCGAAAAGGTCTAAGAATTTTGTAGTACGAGGTTCCTCAGCAACATCGTTCCATAGAGAAGCCCCGCTGTAACTGAGGCTACGCTTCTGCAGGTCGTCAGTTCTTGGTTTCGGTAGATAAAGATTTATGTAGCGTCGCGACGATCAAAGGACAACTTTTCGGAGTGAACATGTTACAAAAATAAACTGGGGTGAGCTTATCAACACATTTGTACATTAAATTTGCCGTTTGCTTCGACCATGTGACTAAAAGTTACATATCCCACCTAAGCGAGTGTTAAATTACTAGTATGAAATTACTAATAAATTTGCCCGGTCTCACCCAATCACAAAGTAATTGTATTTACTTCTTACGAAGCGGATGTTCTTACCCCATCTCTACTACTTTCAGTCTCAGGAAATTCTCCAAGTGCTTTGACGTTTTAACAAAAGACACTGCCACCACGTTCCCTTTCTCATCTCCAACGGCCGCAGGGTATGGTGGGCTACCTAAAACAAACGGCAGAAACATCTGCAGCTCAGGGAAGGCTCGACCCATGCCGTCCGCGTCCACAATGGGGAGTCCTAACTCCGCACCTGCTACTAAGGGCTCAACGGAATTAGCGCCTCCAATTTCGGCAGACACCACAGCCACAAGCTTCTTGTTTGACTGACACTGTTAAAAAGCAAATTGGAAATATTCCACTTTGAATTTTCAGTAGGCAAGTAGACAAGCCTTACGTTGCATTGGAAACTCTCTAAAAAGAAAGTTCATCTAACTTAAGCTTCTGACCTAGATCCAACGTGGAAGAAGGAAGTTATAAGCTCAGTCATCCCCGAGAATCTACACAAACAATGACACGTGAAAGCACAACGCCTTAGCTATTTAGCTTTTTCAGGGGTTACACAATGAGGCTTTTATCGTCACAATTATTCGAAAAGTAACAAAGATTCCGTCCGCCGACGCATAAAACAGTAATGACTATCTAGCCATCTAGGGAGTTCGTGTACCTCATTTTTCACGGACACCAACTCTTGAGCACATTCCACTTCCCTTGTACCATCTCCAGCGTCTCTTTCCTTCAATGTCTTGTCACTCAGTAGAACCCCTGAAGCTGCCTTCAGTGCTGAAATGGATTCCCGTCCGCTGAACAGTCTCTCGATGAGGATTGCTGGTGCACCCATTATGGCTGGTGCTGCTACGATGCCGGTCAGTTCGGGAGTTGACCCTAGTCTGAAAATCAGTGAAAAATAACCAATCACCTTACCTTCATAAGGATTCAGTCTCGTTATCGTTATCGATATCGTCGTTGTTTTGTTTCTCCTAGTCCTCGGTATCCTCATTCTCGTCCTTCTCCCAATAGGCGCTTTTCCAGCTAAGCACTCGCGTGACCTACTTTTTTACAAAACTATGAACTGCAACTTCAAAAATGCCAGAAATGGAAAAAGCATGTCGAAAACATCAAAATGGTTAGGTTTGCAAGCCCCTGGCATTTAAGAATGAGATTTTATGACGGTTTGAATTTTAAAATGACTAAGAGGATTTGTATGGAAAACGTTGCTAGAGAGTAACTAACACATAAACTGCAAAATGGCCCATTCACTATATCCGATACGCTGCGTCTTTAAGCAAGGTACTGGCCATGCGTTTGAATGTTTAAATGTTTAGGCTGTTTTTGTCCAGCCGCATTTATTTTTTGCTTTTTGAGACACCAATCGTGACGCTTTGGTCTTCTTGCGCTCCGAAACACGTGATGTGGCAATGCGTGTTTGGGAGCGCAAGTGAGTTCAAAGTACGGAACTTGATATAGTGGTAAATGGGTCATTTTGCAATTTATGTGGGTTGGCTCTTTGGCTGGCGTTACATATCTTCGCTACACAGTGCTGACGAGGCCCAAGAAGGCGGAAACAGCTGTCCTCTCTTGCGATCCTGTTTAATCGGTTCCGGTCATGTTGGTGTCTCAAAACGTTTTTCACGTTGCTAGAGAGACTATAAATTACTACTATCAATTTTCTAAAAATTCAAACTTACGTATAAACTTACTCTTCAAAGCTAGGGAACTCAAACTTGGCCATTTTGGTATTTTCGATATGCTCTTTCCATTTCTGGCATTCTTTAAGTTATAGCCCATAACATATAAGACTTGTAGGAAAATTGTTGTCACGTGACTCCAGCTGCAAAGAGCCTGTTTTGCCTCATCATTATCATCGTCGTCGTCATCGTCATTAGGGAGCTTAAGATAGACGTTTTCGGGGCGACGGCGACGTGAAGAACGATTAAGATTGGGGCGAGATTGACTGCGCATGCGGCCCCGCCGTCGCCCTCACGTCGGCGACGTGAGAACAGTGGGTTTGCCGTCGCGGTGAAAACGTGAGTTGATCTTGTTTGTTTTTATGATATACTGCTAATTTTGTCATTTGTATTCAAGCGATTGCATTATTACATTTCGCATAAATCATCCCACGACTTCTCGGCCAACTCAAGAGACCTTTTGTTTTCTCTTTAGTTCAAAATGACCGAAGGGAACATGTACTTCAGTGAAGTCCAAATTGTCGAAGTAAGTTTGGGCATTTATGGTGGAATCTAAAAGGCTCCAACAAGAACTGGAAGGTCCTTTTTGTCAAATCTGAATTCTGCTCTGCACTCAGCTACACTCATGTGTAATAATATCCAAGCCAAAGCGACTTTATTCGTCATATGGAAATTGGAGTCAGTTCGACATAAACATCTCATACAAAAGCAATAAATTTTTATCGCTAATAAGATTAGCGTCGTTGGAAAGGACGAGGAGAAGGCGGAACTCTTCAAATGTAGCCATACTACGATAAAAAAGCCTTCTTGTTTTTAAAGTGCAACAAGTAACTCGACGACGTCGCAGAGGCCGCCCGTCATCGAAATCTTAGTCTACCCGGGTTGTCACGTCGCCGTCGCCCCGAATACGTCTTAAGCTCCCTATTGTCATGATCATCGTCACCATCACTGTCATCGTCCTTGTCGTCGTGACCACAATAATCGTAGTTATCATCATTATCATTTGTGCCCTCTTTGCCGTCGTCGTCTCCCATCACTTCCCCTATTGGAGTTTTCACATGACGTCACGAAAATTCAAACTACAAAACTATTGATCCTCCTAAGATTTTACTTTCATGATGTATAAGAGCAGCTGAAAACTAATACAAATTTTCGCTCCGAATGGGTTCTTGGTCTTGTGATAGACCACGCTTGAATTTCTAAACTTTTGCGTGACGTTGCATTTACATGACGGCTGAAAGAGCTGTTATGTTGGTTAAAAAAGTGACTTATGGCGGGAAATTTGGCTATCTGAACAGTTCATGTATTAGAAAAAGTATTATTTTAATTTTTTTGAGTTCCTCGAGAAAATAAATTTACGCTTTTGCAGCCAAACTCAGCGACAGATGTTTCTGCTGGCTTCCGGCCGCTATGTTGGTGCCGTTCTAGATGGCCACCAACATGGCGTCTCCATACAAATCTCTATAAATTTGGGTAAAAAATTTATCAGCATATCTCGCTTAAGAAAATCGCTCTGAACCGAATCGTGGCGAAAGTCTTTCTTTTCTACCATCTTTCTTTTCCCAGATTCTGATCTATTAAACGGGTTTGATTCTATTTTGATATCGCGTGTCACTGAAAACCAGCAATTAGTAATTACAGCTGTATCATCAGAATATTCACTCACTTGTTAGGATGAATAACTCGGATTTCCTTGCCCTTTTTGAGAAGCTCCAGCGCCCTCAATCTGCCAATATAAGGGCTACCGCCTCCACCACACCCCATGATACCTGCTCCAATGGCGATGCATTCGATGTCAAACTTATTCAGTATCCAGTCCCCTGATGCCGGGTCTAGGTGCGGATCACTAAACTCCATGTCTTCCTCTTCAACATTGGCTTGTTCAGACATAACGGGGGCTTGCTCAACTGATGAAGATTCCTTGGCTGAATCCATGTCACCTAATGTCGATCCTTGGAATAAAAGGTTACAAGAGAATTAACCGCCTTAACTGAGTGGCCGGTTGAAATATGAAGCAACACGGTCTGACACTGGTAGCACTAAAGGCTTAACATCACACACACTACAGCGTTCCAATGGTACATACTTTCGAGTCCGGCAAGAACAGAGAAAAATTTAGTAGTTTGTTTAATTCTTTCCTTTTAAACTTTGGGAAACTACTAAATGTCTGGAAACATGACAAATGAAATGTCTGCCTGAGGTATATTTCTGTTCTTGTCATTTGTCACTGAAACACAACATTCATACTTCCGAGCAATCCTGAGACATTTACTGTTATACCTATCTCTGACAATTCCTCGGAGATTTTAGTCTTGCAGTCGGCCAAGTCTCCAACAACTTTTAGATAATAACGAACTGCATTTCCAGGCAGATAAGCCAGTGGTACGTCCATCACGTCAATAACGTTTAAGGTCTTTTCGTCAGCACCTTCCTTAACAGCTCGTTCACGTGCCACTTGTTCGGCCTCCTCGCGTGCTTTTTCACGGGTAGTGTTCTTCATGGGAATTACCCTATCGTATGTTCCACTGACTTTACCCAAAGCAGCGCCAACAGCATTTGCAGCCTAAGGAGCATAAATAGGACAGGAGCACTTGTTAGTGACAGAAACAAACATCGCAGTGGCTCCAGAAGTTACTCCAGATACATTTTTTATGCAATTCCTCATTTATGTGTGTTTGTAGCCGATATAACGCGCGCTCTGATTGGCTAATTCCAGGTCATTATTCCCCCGTAATGCCCACGGGCCTTTCAATGACTGATCGTGACTGATAATACGCGCCTGCGACCTCGTTCCCATGGTTAGCTAGTGTAGAAATGACAAGGTCTTGGGGAGATCTCTCAGCGTTATATAACGAGCTAATAAGATAAATATAGTCTCCATACGAGCCAATCATGCCGGGGCGAAACTCGATGCTTTCTGTAGCATAAAGCGACTTGGAGTATTTCTACTCCCCCCACTGGATGGGATGCTGGTCCATCGCAGGGTTACTCCCAGCGCCCAAGAACACAACACAATGTTCCAAGCCAGGCCTCGAGCCCGGACTGCTCGATCCGGAGACGAGCGCACTAACCATCAGTGAGGTCACCGCGCTTCCCAACCGGCCAATAAGAGTGTCTGTTATGCAGTGGAATGCACGCCTCACGAGCACCCTGTAAATACAGCCACCTTGTTATTACGGCCGCTTCATTCTCGCCTGTACAAAACCTCAGTCAGTCATCTTGTTAATACCGCCAGATGTTTGTGGCCCGTTGATAACCGCATTAACAGGATTCCACTGTATAACCAGCCAATCAAAGTTCTATAAATGTTCCTGGCCCGCCTCGATTAGCTTTTGCTACCTGCGGTGTCAGGTCTGTCACTAATGTATTGAGCAAAATGTAATAAAGTTGTCTGTAAATGTATCCTTCCAAAAGGGGTCCACAATAATAACCATCATATAAGCATCCAATCAAAGTTTGTGTTATATGGCCACCACTGTTATTACCTCATAGTGTGGAGGGCAAATTACTTTAGACGCTCCTTTTAAAGTCTCTGATTTATCTAGGTTTACAAGAATACTGCCTCCACCAACAAGAATAACAGGCTGGTCATCGCCACTGAGCTGTTAGGAAAATACACATCAATATCATATATTAGTAGGATTAAGCTTGAATACTAATGCAAATGCTGCAATCTAATTGACTGAGTGATCGTACACTATCAGGCATCATAATCCATCAAATATTTTCGCTTGCGCGCGATTGGTCTAAACGCGTCACGTGACCGAATATTTTCCAGCTAAACCTGGGGAATATCCGGAAATATTCCCCAATTTTCAAAACTGCGCGTGTTGCAAAAACAATATTTGAAGGATGATAAACACGATAGTCCCAATTTGGCATGAAAATATTCTGGTATATCTGTCCTTGAACATTATGTTCCTCAAAGCTAACAGTTTTAACTGTTCGCTTCTTCAAACAGCGGACAAATATCTGAGCATATTTTCGCGCCAAATGAAGACTACTGTTTATTTCTATTTAGAAAATAAAGTTGGTTTGAAAATTTAGCCGAATGCGCGGGGAAAGTATTGGATTTTTTATCATAAAACAAGTAAAGAAGCCCGTCTCGTGTTTTCCCCTACATTTCTTTCGTGCTCTGCCGCTACCTGCGTGCTTTACAAGAGAACAGAGCACAGTCAAGGCTTGTTTATTTGTTACTTGAACACTAATGCAACTGCTGCAATCTGATTGGCTGAGTGATGGTACACTGTCCACCAATAGAAATCCCGTCACTGTGAAACTTATCGTGGAGTAGAAAACTTACAGCGAAAGCAGACTTAAACTATGAAATCCACAAATTTCTGGCAAAATGCTAGAAAAGTCGCGTCAGTTTTTGCCATCACAGACCCTCTATCAGTTAACTGAAAAAGCCTGGACGTAGCCTTGAATAGTGCAAGAGTAGAAAAAACTGCTCGAAAACCATGTGGTTGTGGTCAACATTGCCCTCCATACTTGTCCAATACTCTGACAAATTTATGCATAGCATTGTATTGTATTCCATTGTTTTGCGTCGTTCTCAACTGTATTGTATTGTTAATCTATTGTTATGTGGATATAATACAATACAATGCTAACTGAATTTGTCGGAGTATTGGACAACCCTCAGGTGTCGTGATAATCAAGTGCATTTAAAATAGCGCCGGACGCATCTTCCAACTGTGGTGAGATATACGTTGCTTATTATGTAATCGCTCATAGAAAACTCGGGCTCGTAGTCTGATATCATTTGTTAATTAGAACAAATGTTATGACCGTTGACATATGCATACATATGTTTATATTACCTTGACTCGATCCATTGCAACTTCAATCTTTCTCTTTATCTCCACCAACGCTCCAATCCTGACTTCTTCTGAGATGTGCTTTACCCTTTCCTTGTCACCAATGTCACAGAACCCAGAAGCAACTGCAATGTCCGTAGACGTCATTGTCTCTCCACCAAAAACAAGGGCTTTAGAATGTAACTCGAAACCAACACTTAATGGGCCAACTGTTACTCCATCCTGATGCAACGACATTACAAGTTGGATTACATGAAGTATTACACGAGGTCAACATCATCTTATGTGCAGGCGATTCCCGAGTAAAAGAACCCGCCATAGATTTCCGATGAAACTTGGTATGGTGTCATTACAGTACAAGGAGATGTTAAAAACGTAATAAAAGGAGGGGTCACCGTGCTTGTTTTCATGCCACGATGGGGGGACAAATACATGGTTATTTAGGTGACGTCTGGTTATCTCAGTGCGCAACAAATAAGCTCGATTATTTTTCAATGCAGCCTGTTATATCACACAGAGTTCGACTTTCTTTGATTGTTTATACATCTAAGTCTCAGAAAAAAATGGCTTCAAATACCCTGCATTATTAATTGATATTTTATCTTTTAAAGGAAACATAATTTGGACTTGCTCTATTTAGCCCGTTAACGTCTCTATCTGTAGCATTTATTTCATTTGCCACAAAGTACCATAGATTTCTGCCAAATTTTTTCTTAGTTATTGCGGATATTGTCCTCATTGAATTTATAAAATAAAAGGTGGGGGTCACCATGCTCTTTTAAGAGAAAAAGGGCTTTTATTTCGCTATCGAACTTAGTTTGAGGAAAATCTCTTATGTTTTGTACGCGCGCGCGCTCATGTGCGCGCGCTGATGACGTAAAAATCGTGCGCAGTAGGAATGCGCAATGCAAAACACGGGAATCACCTTAAAGACGGTGCCTACTAAATACAAAGGTTTTTGCGCCGGGTTAGGACCACGCGAAAGGGCTATTGGAATCTACAAAGAAAAATAGGGGTAACCACGCACTTTTTCAAGCCCTGAATCTCAACAAAAATGCTGACATCAGCATTTTTCTGAAAAAAGAGGGAAAGGATATTTCCTCACAGATTTCCTTAGAATTCGCCTCTACATACAGAAAGGCAAATACATTTTCAAAGATCTTTAAACCACACGGCAAATCGCAACATCAAAATCAGTTTTGGTACGTTTTTAATAACAAAATCGTTGCAAAAGCGCTTTTAGCGTCTCTCTGGTTCAGCTAAAATACAGTCTAAATACCTTTTGCTCACAACCAGAAACTGATCGCATGTTGAATAGGCTTGTCACTTCCATTTCGCAACATAAAATATAGGGGCAACCACGCCTTTTTAAAGTTATTCATCTTTTTTGAAAACTTTTACGGTGCCCATTTCATTTTTCCTGTCACCTCCCCAGTAAGCAAGACATTTGCATTTTTGCGCGCGCACTAGGCCATCTGCAGGTACATGTTTATAGTTGGATTTCAGTGTAATTTTCGACAGATAACAACTAGGTTTTCAGCAGAAAGACGTTAACATTTATTGGTTAGCGATATGCTGCTATTCTGGTGTTCCTAGTTTAAGTGCAGGTTCATTAGAATTGATTTGGTCACAGTAAAAAAAAATAATTTTAGTCGTGTACTTGGTGGCGTAGATGATTGCGTCAACATGAACCCCAGCGCGCGCACGATTTTTGCGCCATCAGCGCGCGTGCATACAAATGGTCGTGTTCTATTGGGATCAACCGTTTCAGGTTGGTTGGGTTGGTTGAGTTGTTTCGTGTTCTATTGGCAAAAATCCGTTCTTGGTTGGTTTGGTTGCTCAACTTTTTCAACCCGCATCAAATTAGGTTGAAACGGTTGAAAAAGCATTGGTAGCGACCACTGTTGTTTTTAAGGACGCTAATAGTTGCTACTTGCGTGATTTATTAGTTGTGCAATCTGTACTGCTCACGTGACGCTCCTTGTAAACAAGAAAGATGGTGTCCTCGTAGTTCATTCTCTGATTCATTTTCTGTGACATTTTCTTCTAAAACTTCCGAAAGAACAAAAGAGACAGCAGCACGAGCACGGTGAGAACCCGCGATGTTTACCCCGTGGAACCGCGGAAGGTTACACGGTAGTCTGGTAATGATTATTCCCAGGAGTGACCGTGTTTTGACCAAAAATGGTTGGAAAAGTGTTCCATTGGAAAACGTCAACTGCGTTAACCTAAACCGCTTTCGGTTGAAACGGTTGATCCCAATAGAACACAACCGCTAAGTTAAGGTGGCTCACTAGAGTTTTTCTGAGACTCAATAGCGCGCGCTGCCATTGTCTGCCAGACGTCAGTATTAATCGCGCGAGCAGAAATGACGCAAGTAGCCCTAAGAAGAAACGAAAGCAACTTCAGCATTTGAAAGGCGTTAAATGACTTCGGTATATGTAGCAATAGTTTGAAACTCTGTTCAAACATGTGTTTAAGCCCAAGGCCAAAAATCTATGAAAAAATGCTCTATAAAAACAGGTAAAAGAATTCTAATTTACGCTTGCTTTCTGCCACCCGATACATGACGTCAAATGAGCGCGCGCTAAATAAATAACCACGCGTGTTTTTCTGATTTTTGTGACGTCAGCGTAAATAAATAAATGTTGGTTTTTTTGCGTTTCCTTCGGTGATTTTTTTTAAATTTGGCTCAGTTGTAACCACGTACAAATCCTATAAAATACCTTATTTTTGTTAAAATCTGTCAGAGCTAATCTGATATATTTAGAATAATGACAAATTACAGAATATTGGAAAAGCCGTCTGAACAACGTTGACTTTTTAACATTTCAAAATGTTAGGCAATATCATTTCCATGATGTGGCAAAATATGAAAAAAATTCACCGCAGGAAAGTTAAAATATTGAGGAGTCTAGGCCAAAATGAGGAAATATAATTTTTTTTTTATTTTATAAATTCAATGAGAACAATATCCTCAATAACCGAGAAAAAAAAATAGCAGAAATCTATGACTACTTTTTTGGCAAATGAAATAAATGCTACAGATCAGGAGCCATAATCAGGGACGGAGACCGTAAGCGCACGCTATTTCTAGTATTGGGGTTGGCTCCATGATATGGGACAATTTTTCTATTTTTAGAACAAATTGCGCCATCGCCTGCGGCACACGCGCGTACATTGCTGCAAGGATTTTCGCGGATATCGCGCAGGGGAAATGGCGTCCGAAAGCCTTTATGGCTGTTGGAAGATTGCTTGAGTATTTTCGTCTTAAGTTGCTACAGTTTGAGTGAACACAGTGCCGAATTTAGGTATGTCCTGCTTTATATTGCTGACCAAGTTGAGTTCGGCTGCTTCTTGAATTTCACCTATGAAGAAGATTAACAGCTTTTCCATAACACGGGAAAAAAACTAGTTGGATATGTTTGGATATAGAAGCGTTTAGGCCCAATAAGTGACGATAGGTTTATCTCTGTAGATGCTGCTTAGTTTTGTTTGTGTACAAAATCCAATAAATTGTCTGTTGTCGATGAATAAGAGCGCTCGCTGATGCGTGTTTTGCACAGCTAGGAAAACATGAGAAATTGGACTTCGCACTTTGGTGTGAAAACGTACATCGAACTCATATAACATCTCTAGTTTTTGAATATGTTTAAGGTTGACTAATGTTTTAGAACATGTTAAAAGCTTAGCTGAAAATATATGAATACAGCAAAAATAATTAGAAAAGTTACGAAACGTTCTTAATCAACTGGAATAAAGATTTCGATTTTTTCTATTGAGACAAAACTCCTTGTCTATTTTATTTTCGCAGTGTAAAGTTTCACTATGTGAAAGAAACACAAATGATGTTAGTAGCTTTTTGGCGAACGTTGGTGAAAATTGTTGTAGCATCTCAGCACAAAAGACAACGAACCAAATCTTTGTCACGATTTGTTGACAAATCGAGTCGGACTTGAAAGTGCACGCGGTGCACTATGCAAATGAGCTACCCGTACGCGTCAGACTTTCAAAAACTTTCGCAAAGCAGCCAAACGAGCAGAAACAACAAGAAACTATCAAAAACTGGTTTTGGTTATGATAAAGCATTGTTTGGCAAACCACAAATTAACTCGATACCGGAGTAAACAGTTTTCTCACAGAACTTTTCTCTACAGAACAAACACAAAAGTTTACGCGTATAAAACAGCCGGTGAGCGGATTTTGTTCATTCACAGCGCAAAATTAAAGAAATTCTCGACCCCTAAAAACACACCTTTTCCATTAAATCAAAGTATAAAAGTACATAAAAGAGCCCTGGTTCTTCTTCTCTGCCTTATTCCCTGACATAAATGATGTAACAGAGAATTAACTCTGAAGTGTAAATTTTAGTGCTAATTTAACCCATGAATAACCCACTGGGCGTTAGCCCTAGTAAAGGGAATCAGGGAACCACACGAGGTAAAGAAAAAATCTTTTGACCTCGGTGGGAATCGAACCCACGACCTCCGGAATAGATCTACCGTCACTCTGCCGACTGAGCTACGAGGCCGGACAGAGAAAGTCGGGGTCGATTTAGATGGTGAATCGCGGCGAAGAGAAAGTAAGGGTACATATGAATGTTGTGCCGCGTAGCACTATGAACACAAATGATGTAACAGAGAATTAACTCTGAAGTGTAAATTTTAGTGCTAATTTAACCCATGAATAACCCACTGAGCGTTAGCCCTAGTAAAGGGAATCAGGGAACCACACG
>CM042750.1:28488941-28517515 GCA_022496165.2 Catalaphyllia jardinei | reverse complement strand
TTAACCCATGAATAACCCACTGAGCGTTAGCCCTAGTAAAGGGAATCGGTACATATGAATGTACCACCTCGTGTGGTTCCCTGATTCCCTTTACTAGGGCTAACGCTCAGTGGGTTATTCATGGGTTAAATTAGCACTAAAATTTACACTTCAGAGTTAATTCTCTGTTACATCATTTATTATTCCCTGACATAGCTGTGAAAAATCGGCAAGAGAAACTCGCAACTCTCACCATTTAATCACGCAACGTGACAACATCCACGCGAGAGCCCAAGACACGTGCGTGGATCAGCGCGGAAATTTGACGTCATGATGGCGCAATTTATTCTAAAAATAGAAAAATTGTCCCATATCATGGGTCCGCGCGGATCCCAAGACTTACGGTCTCCGTCCCTGATTATGGCTCCTGTACAGATACGATAGAGACATAATGGCCTAACAGAGCAAGTCCAAATTATGTTTTCTTTAAAGGATAAAAATATTTATTTAATTAATAATGTAGGGTATTTGAAGCCATTTTTTCTGGGACGAACAATCAAAGAAAGTTGAACTCTGTGATATTACACGCCGTGTTGTCAGCATTGCGGTGTGAAAACAAGCAGAGTGACCCCCTCTTTTTATTACTTTATTAATATCTCCTTGTCTTGTAACAACAACATACCAAGTTTCATCGGAAATCTATGGTGGGTTCTTCTACTAGGGATTCACCTTAAGGATCGAGGCTACATTATACCACAACAGGCAATCCACGAGGGTCACCTCAGAGATTTAGCTTTATGAACTTTAATAGTGCACAATTGAAAATGAGTGGTAAGGTTATTCATTCATTTTCATATTCAATTTTATTTGTTCACCAAATGGGGGATTCATCATTTTTAATTGTTATCAGTACGTGCATAATCCTGAGCTTGGGTACCCACAGGATACCCCACATTCCATGTGATAATTGGACAAGATTCTTCATGAAGATCTTACTGAGGATCTCATCAAGACTCTTCATAAAGATCTCTTAAGATAGTGGTCAAGATCTTTAAGGACTTTTAAGATGATTACAATTGTTGCAAGCATGACTTCAAAGAATTTGAAAATTCTAAGGACCTCAAAGATCCCATGAGGTTTTTCATCGGGATTGGCACAATTATCATTTCTATATGGTGTTTATGTACAGCTCAGTGTATTATTACAAGGGTGGTTTGGTTTATCAATGCAACTGGGTAGATAATGTGAATTGGCCACCATAAAGAGATTTGAAAGATGACGTTTCAAGCGTTAGCCCTTTATCTGAATGAATCATGAACTGATTCTCTCTGATGAAGGGTTTACGCTCAAAACGTCAGCTTTTGAATCTCTTTACGATGGCCAATTCACATTATCAACCCAGTTGATAAAACCAAATTATCTTGTAATACTCTCCACCAACACAGCACCAGAGCTAGAGTGTCTTTAGAGACTTACCCCCTTTATTCTAACAGGGCTGGGGCAGAGTGGCTATACTTACAGAATTTCAAACTGGTCCAAGGAAGACAAACTTGAAACATGCAAAAGGTTTGGTCTCCATCGTACATGTTATTCATTCATTTTTTTTTTAAATAAACAAAAAGTAAATAAAAATATCTAGAAGTTCTCATTACATTTAGTATTTTAAAAACTTCAATTAACCAGCCAATAAAAGTAAGCAAGCTACTAACTTGTGTCTGTTTTACATGGGATCCACCTCCAAGACCCAAGCTCAGTACATCTGGCATTCGGAAGTTGGTGTTTACACCTCCAATCTAGTGTCGTATAATTTAAAGTACAAAATTAAAGGTTAGTTCCATTTGACCTATCATTTAACAGTCTACTATTTATTTGTTTTAGAAAAATTATCCACACCCTCTCAAGGTTTGCAACCCCATTACTCCTCTGAGCTCATTTGGAAGTTTCGGTTAAATTCAAACCTTCTGAACTACCCCTCCCCTATTGATTTCCAAGCACCTTCCTGGGAGTCAAGATGATAGATATTCTCTGAAACTGCACATTGTTCTTTGTGACATGAGCTATAAAATGAGCAGGTCTGTCACAAACCATATGTTGTGTATGGCTAAGTTAATTTGCTCTAGCATCAAGAACATTGCATTTAAATCAACCTTAGCTGAAGAAGGACAGGGCAGAATTTTTTAACCCAAGGAAAAGCAGCATGAACTTGGTTTGGTAATAAAAACTATAATGTGGAAAAATCTAAAGGTTGCTCCAAGAAAAATCAATTAAGAGAAAATTAAAAAAGATCATACAGTAGATATAAACTCCAAGTTTATAACATGCACCTGCTACTTCAACCACTGTATTAATAGATACCTTAACCCTTGTAGATGCTTGTCTTGGAAATCCATCTTTAAGCACTCCTACATCTGTGGTTGTTCCTCCAATATCAATGACTATTGCATCTTGAATCCCAGACAGGAATGCTGCTCCTCGCATACTGTTTGTTGGACCTGATGCAAAAGTAAACACTGGGAGGTGCAGAGTTCGTTCAGCACTAAACAAAAACATTTAAGAACAGTAACGGAATGTCAGCATAAATGGCTGCTGTCCAAGATGGTTATTTTATGCAAACAGACAATTTTCTTCTGCACATGATTAATTTTGTACACTACAAGAGAGAGGTCACTGGGAACCACCATGCAAATGGTGTACTAGCTTTATATCAGAGATCTAGGTAACCACATGGACTGGTTAAGACTATTGACATCATTGAAAATTAAAATCAAGCAAGGATTAGTCACATGCTACAGAATCTCTCCACAGCTTCTACCTTCAGAACTGAATTTCTGGTCAACTCGATCATGGACATGTTTCAAGCAGGGGAAACTGACCATCATGAGGCTCATAAACTAAGATAAACTAGACTATTAAGAATGAGTACCAGAAAATATCCATACTCCATACAGAAGGGATTGGAATTTCCTGTGGAGGTGGTGGGGGAATTCCCTTCCTCAGGGGCGCTCAATGTATGGATATTTTCTGGAACTTGACATGTCATTAAATTACGCTTGTTCGACCTTGTTATGGTTCCATCATTCTGTGTGAGATAAAAAGGGCATTTCAAACCAAGAGTCCTCAAAGCTGAACAGAAGGCTGTCACTGTCTTCTTGCAAAGTGGTTTAAGGCTTTCATTTAAGACAGAAGCATTCTCCCGCTCTAAGAATCCTATCAACCCCACTTCATGGGAGAGCGTCATACTCATGGCTGGGTATGCAGATCTTATGATTTCAGCTACTTGCTCTTCTTGTTTGTTGGAGGCAGGGGAGAACACTCCGACAATGACAATATTGCGTATACCTACAGTAAGAGGATAAAGGGTTTAAGTCAATGTTGTAATCATGTAATGTTTAGAACAGCCTGAAATGAGGATTGACTCATTACAGCCAGTAATTACTTAAGAACTAGGCAAGATGAAGGGTCCTTTCTGGCCACCCCTCCCATCCCAAATGTTTTGAGAGTTTTCAATAAAATCTATCAAAGGATTCAAATTGCTAACCTTACATTCAGGCCTCTAAGCCAAAAAAATGATATATTAACTGTTACCCACATGGGTTGGGATAGGTCATGATCATGTCAGTTAATGTCCTCCCCACCACCCCCCATCCCAGCATTTTGCCAGCTTCCGTTATGTAACAAATCACTGGCTGGCAGCCATTGATATTCTTGGCCTGGTTTCTGCCACTCTTTTGGGTCGGTCCATAAAGGTCCTTCTCCTGTGCCACTGGGGTACTGAAGCACAGGTTCCTTTCCCAAACGTTGGCTGGTAACTGAGCCTGTTGATCTATTCAAGAGGTGGAGATGGTTATGAATTCAACAAATTGTGGGGGAAGGTTGTCAGGGCTCAAACCCAAGCCACTTAAACTGGAGTCAAAACTCCAAATAAATACATCAAAAATACTGTCTGTGAAGACAACAAAATTACCCTGACATGGAAGTTTTTGCCTAGACTGTGAGCAGTCTCTCTTTTCCTCAAAAATCCGTGGAAAATAAGGCAAAACAAGTATGCTTGCGAACGTGATCAAGTGTGTCCTGTGAGCCGGTGTGGTGTGGGAGAGGTGATACCGCCAGCCGCTAGACAAGTAAGGTGGGCATTGGGAGACGAGTGAAAAGAGAGACTGCACTGGTTTCATACAACGATTTGGATGCTTCTTTTGACAGGTAACACCAATGACACCTCCGCCCTGTTTTGAATATGACACTCCGGTGTCTAATTTTTTACTCAAATTTATTGAAGTTACATCCGGTAAGAT
The DNA here is from genome assembly GCA_022496165.2 of Catalaphyllia jardinei. Classification (NCBI taxonomy): domain Eukaryota; kingdom Metazoa; phylum Cnidaria; class Anthozoa; order Scleractinia; family Caryophylliidae; genus Catalaphyllia; species Catalaphyllia jardinei. The sequence continues at coordinate 28,513,244 of CM042750.1, read as the reverse complement.
ATGATGAATGATTCGACAGATTGCGGCTAAGACTACAAAAATGACTTCTCAAAAATATTCATACTGCTCGATCAAACAGCTCTCCTCTAAATTAGGGTCCTCTTAATACCACCGTCCTTTAAAAACATGTGAAGCATAAAACTAGTAAAAAGGTCGTAAGATCAAAATTCAAAATAGAGCGCCAAATGTCACGAACCCTTGGAGTTGCACCATAGGAGACAAACATTACGTCAGAGCCTTGGCGTGCATTGCATGTCAATTATAAAGGTTACTGACAGATGCGCGTCATAACTTTGTAGACCGACCAATAGAATTACTCTGTCAACAGAATGCCGGGCTTTCAAATCATCGTATGAAACCAATGCAGTCTCTCTTTTCGCTCGTCTCCCAATGCCCACGCGGTTAGCAGCATCGCTGCTCCCACGCCATGCTCACAGTCACGCTCGCACGCATACCAGATATGGAAACCCAGGATCACTTTGATGTTGCTGAGTTAGCATCTGATGTACTCCATCTTACCTGCTGTGTGCACTTCCTTTGCAGCCCTCTTTACTTCGTCCTCATCAACATCAGTTATACACGAACAATCATACTGATAGCCTCCATTCAGGAAAAAGTGCTTTGAATCTATTGCCCTCCTCAGATCAGCAGGAAAATCACACAGAGGTGGAATAGCCACAGTTGCTGGTCCACATAATCTTAACACTGCCACCTTTGTGAGACCTTTCCTTTGAACTATGGCATTCACAAAGTGGGTGGTACCAATGTTGACCCTTGCTACATATTGTGCAGGATTTGGTTGAAATTCCTCAGGCAGCTCACTCAGTGCTGAGTGGATAGCTCCAGTAATACCAGATGTAACGTCTGCTGTGGTCGGGACTTTAGCGGAGCTCAGCACTTCATTCTTTCTAAGAATTACAGCATCAGTGTTTGTTCCACCAACATCAACTCCAATACAAAGCCACATGTTTGAAAGGTTTTAGGTTTTCAAACAAGACCTTGCCACCTGAGCGACAAAACAACAGAAAAAACAGTTGATTTCAGGGCCCAAGGATTTTTTCAAGATTTTGTATCTTATTTATTTATTTTATTTATTTTTTTTTTCTGGGGGGGGGGGGGGGGTGGAAGGAGGTAAAGTCTTTTGGGTGATTTGTGACTCCTGAATTTGGTTTGAGTGGGTACCGTATACATGTAGTACAGATCTGATTATCATTAAAAGTCTCTTTTTGTAATTTCTGAGCATGCAGACATATAACAAAACTGTTTTGCACATCTTCAAGACATTTACAGTATTCCAGGTGTGAGTCAATCAACAAAAAGTGATATCCAAAATTGTTTGATTAAATCGATAAAAACTGAACTTACAGAAAAGTTTCTCTGTTGATTGCAAACGATTGGCAAAAATCAGTAACAATAAATAAGTCCTAGCTGCATGTCTTCAGGAATATCGACTATTATTGATTGAAAAAAATTGGCATTATAACCACTGGGACTCTTCATGTCTTTGCTATTGTGTAAAATATAATTAAAACCAGTGGAATGAGGCAGGTGTTCATCTTAATAGACATGACAATTTTTAAAATTCTATCTCAGTTTCATAAACACACTGACACTGCAGCCCTCTCAGGTTGCTGCCATCTTTTAGCAAGATGTTGGACTTGGTTCAGCAGAAGCCGTTAATTGACTATGGAATAGCCTGTGTGGCTGGCTGGCATTCAAAGGGGAGGGAGAGTGGAAAACTAGTTAGGCACACATGTGTGCAGTTGAGTCCCATTATTCATTACGGTTGAATCCTTGTTTTATGAGGATGAGAAACACAGGAAACTGCTTTTTCTCTAATTTCACATGTACTGTTCCTAGTCAATAGAGACAAAGTGATTACTACTGGTATGTTACTGGATTACAATTTCCTTCTAGCCTAATCCAAGATCTATTCCCTGCATTTGTTTCTTAATGCAAATAATTAAAATCTCTAGAACATCTAATTGCCAATGAAACAGTGGGACCCTAAAATGTTTCTGTTAGTTGTTTCTGTTCACATTCTTGTGATTTTGTTGATGATTGTAAACTATGATGGGCATTGCCAGGATTTTTCAAAGCAAGAGCCTGGGTCACACTGAGTCATACAGAGGGTACTCACCAGATTGTCACCTGAATATTGTAGGTTGTTTGCTTACAAAAAAGGGCTACAAAAGAACGGGGGTCATGGGCACCCTAGGACCATCCTGGCTACGCCCTTGATTGTAAAAGATATGCAGAGTATGATAAAATGACTTGATAGAACCATTACAGACAAAACTTGTCAAGCAGTTTACCAGTGCAACTTGTAAACGGCCAAAAATTATTTCTGATAACAATCAATAATAACCAATACGAATTGATAAATCAAGCATTATCAATTACTATCGGCAATCGATAACAATGGAACTCAACATTTTATCTTCATTGATTTTCATCCACTGCTATATCAGCAATCTATATCAATCAGAGATTTATATCAATTATTCTCAATTAATATTGATTATTGGTTCATTCTACACTTACCTAGATGTAAGAAATCAAGACAGTACCTAAGACAAGGCTTCTGATTGGCTTATTATGAAATTTGACTATGATATATCAATTTATTAAACACTGGATCATTGGAGAGTTTTCATTGGCTTAGCGCTCATGGTATATGAGCCATTATACCATGATCTACAAAAATGGCGAGCATATGCGTGATTTTTTGGGCCTTTTTATTTATATTTTCGGCTAGTTTTCTATATTTTGGGGGCCTTTTTAATAAAACAATTATTCCACTCGTGCTTGTTGGATATGAGATGATTATAGCCAACTCGGCGTTGCGCGCCTCATTGGCTATCTATCATCTCAGATCCAACACGCGCTCATGGAATAATTATTGTTAAGTATTGGTGTCTGAGACATGCATGTACAGGGTATACACATCTAATCAGGGATAGGTAAATGGCTTCCACAACTGTACCAGTAAACAATTTATCAAGGACGTTAAGATACCCATTAAATTGACTCTGTGGAGATACTAAATACATTCATTTTGAATTAAGCCTTAATTGGTTGGGAAGTCTCAGGCCCCATTTATAGACATGGTCTCAGCCTGAGGAGTACTCCCTTATATCAGCTAATGTATATAGGTATGTGCAGGGTATGTTTTTTTCAGTCATTTTGGTCATAAATAGGGTATCGATTTTGGCCATCTTGGTTATAAATAGGGTACTGTTTATGACGACTTGGCCAGCTGTAACGACCTGCATAAATAGGTATTAAATTTTGCTCAGGTCAGAATTAGGTTATGGAAAATCACAGATTTTGGTCATAAATACACTAAGGATTTTGGGAAGCATGTCACACACCCCCACCCAATTTTTCTGGGAGTACCCCCTCCAGGGGAGCTCAGGTACCCAAGACAACCCTTTGGGTGACCATGCAACATGGCGAAGGAGAGTGTCTGGCCCTATATCCACCTAGGGTTTTGGTCAAATCATCAGTATCACCCCCTCCAAAAACAAAACAACCTTCTCCCCGAGTAACCCTGGCTGAGGTAACATTTCACTTATTTCTTTGCAAATAACATGAGGATCGCAAACATGTACTGGCGGGTGAGTAAACTTAGTTTGGGCCTGGCAAGTGGGACAACTTTTCTTCATATAGACACTTTGGCTGGCCTAACCGGCGATACACATTACACTTTGTAATGTCTTGAGTGACCGTGGCATACAGTGTAAGTTTCATCATAGAACATGATTGTGTTTGTATTAAAATGGCAGCTGTGGTGGCTTCGCCTGTGTCCACCTTGAATAACTTATAAAGTGTTTAAAGGTTTCCACATTACATCGAGTGTCACAAAATGCCTAGATTTAGGACTTTGTATCAAAGAAGTGAAAATCAACTTCGCAAAGCTAGCCCACTGTGATGGAATGGCCAAGATGACAAAGACTGTGGGATTTTTGCACATTTGACTATTTAATAATTTAAGAATATATATAAGGGAGTACCGAAGTCATCACTTTTTACCAGAATGCATTGCACTTTTTACCAGAATGCATTGCATTTAACCAGAGTACACTGCACTACTTTTTACCAGAGTGCACTGTGCCACGACGTAAGTAAGTAAGTAGGTAAAGTCTGCATTTGAGCCAAGTGGCCCATCAGGCCAGAGCTTATCCTGGTTTCTGTAGCATGAAGTGACTGGGAGTATTTGTACTCCCCCCTGGATGGGATGCTAGTCCATGGCAGGGTTACCCCCAGCATTAAATTCGCCGGTACCCATTTATATACCTGGGTGCGGTGGAGAGAGGCACAGTGGAAGTGAAGTGTCTTGCCCAAGAACACAACAATGTCTCCAACCAGGGCTCGAACCCGGAACGCTCACTCCGGAGTCCAGTGCACTAACCATGAGGCCACCGTGCTTCCCAAAGTAAGTAAGTAAGTAACTTTATTTAGCCAGGGTAGCCCATTCAGCTACGAGGCTGGTATTCATAGCGGCCCTGGGAAATAAACAACACGAAGATGTCACACCGTCTTTTGGCGTGAATTCCAGTGAGAAATTTTGCTCTGATTTACCTGCAAAATGCAGTTCGTGAAAATTTGTAAATCTTGACGATTAATTCTGACATCTTATTTTAAACTTAGCAGTCATTTCTTAGCAGTCTCGCCTCCATGGTCAAATTCCTAAATCAGATATGAAGAGAAATCGTCATTACTAAAACTTGAAGAATAATTAAAACAACTGGAAACTGTAGGACACACGATCTATTCCTTTTCATCCAAACATGAATTTTAACTTGAGTTTTAGCATTTTCACACTTACGGTGATGGACGCGTCAATGACGCTGTCGACACTCTAGATACATTTTAAGTGTACCAGTACAGCATTTATAAGTGAGATTTCTGCTCTTACAATTTCCACGTCTTTCGATCTTCATCTTTTCGATTTTCTGGTAAAGAGGAGGTAGATGTTTTCACCACAATTGCAGGTAAACCCGCAATCTGATTGGCTAATTTGCCATGGTAAATAAGAGGCCCTACCATGCTGCTCGCATCAATGTGTCACGCAATGCCTTTTTCAGCTCACAGTCTAAAAAACATTTTCTTTGACATTGATATTGTGGTAAAAATCAAATCCAAATGTGGTTTTTGGTGGAATATACTCTTATGGTTAATTTATAACAAGTACGCTTCATTACTCTTTTCCCAAGCATTTTTTTAATTGTTCTGCATATTAAGCGAATTTGCAAAAGTTTTTGAAAGAAAAGTCAAAGTATTTCAACATAACGCGAGCCAGCCTTTTGCTCTGCCTTTGCCCTGCCTTTGCACGAAAAAAAAGCCATTTGACATGATCTATACAAAATGAAGCAAATATTTCATTGGTTGCTATGCGTAGCAAAGAGTTGTGATTAGTCGAGAAAAATCACCTGATTCAAGTGAACTCGAGCGTCGTTCCTCATTGAATGAACTTACAATGAAAGCAAAATTGTAATGCGAAATATATCGATGTACAGATCTTGAAGAAAATGCTGGAAAAATCAAGTCAGTTTTTGTCATCCGAGCAGCCCTGTGAGCTAAAAAGCTTGGATGTTGCCTTCACAATTACAGGAGTTAAAAAAATACCCTCGGAAAACTTGTGGTTGCAGTCAACCTATGTGTAGAGGCCATTTGATTTGAGTTTTGAATGAAAAGAGCGTAAATGACGGTGGAGATTTTTGTCTTCTGTGGTTGGTGATTCTCAAATCAGCTTGTTACAGTGTCGGAGACACAATTTAACTGCGACACTTTTGACTGTCAGCTGTGGTTAGCTATACTTAGCTCGCTACTGTGCCCTGAAACAGACAGGTACATTCGCATCGGAAAGCAAGGTTATGTATTTTATTTTACTGATTATATATATAAGAAGTGATGTTTTGATGTTTCATTCCTGATATCAATCAGTGTGCCAATGGTAGTTTTGACACTGGGACAAGTTGAATTTTTTATGTTTCGTTTTCTGTCTTCTCAAACTTGTTCAATGCCTCTGCAAGACTTTTTTGTACCTTATCTTTTGCCCAGTCGCGTAAAATATTATCCTAATTCTCAAAACTTTCCACCATTTTAAAACGGCAGAGGGAAAAACTTTGTAATGATGCATCAATTGTGCTTGTATGTGCTTTATTGTTATACCTCCCAACTCAAATACGTTTCCTGATTGGAGGAGAACGTGTCACGTGCCATTGGTCAAAACTCAATGATGCCCTAGGGCGAACAAAACTCAATGACTCCCTAGGGAAACAACACCTCTAACTTTGGACTCGCACAGATCACGTTGTGCAACTTGAAACCGCGGGAAATTTGTGTACCAGTCAGCCTGATGTAAAAAGCGATTGGAGTAGGATGTTTCTCATTAGAGACGGCATTCATTATTCAAGAAAAGGAATTTATAGTCGCAAAAACATATCATGCAGATTAACAAAAGGGAAAATATGAACGTTTTGTAGTTTGGCGCCAAAAATGGGTTGCCCACGGTCGTCAACTCGGTTGTCAATCGTGGTCACCAGGCTAGGTAGGAAAGTGTTTGTGTAATTTACAACATGCAAAATATACTGTTCCTGATCAAATCAAACTCAAAATGCTTGAGTTAAGCGTTAGAAGAGGCCAAAGCAACTTTATATTAGTACTGTCTATATTTTTTGTTAGCTGCGAAGAAAAAGAATGTTATCGTGATTTTTCGATAGAACAGGTTGGTTTTGTCAGCCGCTCATTTTTGCGAGCGCAGCCAGTGTATGTAATGGCTCCAAGCAAATAATTTTTTTTTGGAGCTTTTTCTATTTTTGAGTTGGGAGGTATAACAAAACACTTAATGACTGGCCCCTCGCAGAAACAATGAGGGTTGTTTCCCCTCGACCTCAATGTTCCCCTCGGCTTCGCCTCGGGGAACATTGAGGGTCTCGGGGAAACAAACTCACTGTTTCCCGAGGGGCCAGTCGTTAAGTGCTTATTGTTATATAGCTGGCGGTTTTCCCGCTACAGCGCACCCATTCATTGGCTAGTTCATGGTCACATAACATCTAACAATGAAACTGTTTCCCGCCAAATGACATGAGCGGGCAACATTGCGAAAACTATGACGTCAAATGGGAAACAGTGCACTGTTACCCACGAAATGTTGACCGCTGTTGCACGTGATCAGAGGTGGCCTGATGTTGTCGCTGGAATCTTGGCGAGTTTTTCAAAGTTTGCTTTTGTTTTGTTTTGCTATATAACAAATCACTTAATGACTGGTCCCTTGGGGAACAGTGAATTATGTTTCCCTCGAATCTCATTGCAATTCTCGGGAAACAAAATTCACTGTTCCCCTCGGGACCAGTTATTAAGTGTTAATTGTCTCGACCCCTTGTCACACCTCGCCATCGATGCGTCATATGATGCATGAAATTGATGCATACAAAGATTTTGAGTTACATACCACAATTTGACACTAATTTAAGAAATAAAGGTTCTAATGTAAGTCTTGGAACGCGCAACGTAAAATTTGTCATTATCAACAGAATGTGCCGCAGCATGACTATCTTTTAGATACCCTAGTAAGAGTTTATATGAATAATCATGCAGGTTCAACTTCGACTCGCAATAGAGTTACATGGCCTATGCACACTAGCTAAACGCTTGTTGCCTCAGGGAAGATCCGAGACCATGCAAACAGGGCCCCAGTCCGTGCAACTTGCTGATGCAGAGCTTAAAACTTGAACTATACATTTGAAGAGCCGTTTTGGAATGCTTCAGGTGAATTCAAGAGGATCTTGAAAGAAAGCTTATATGTATATTTGAAATCAAGGGAAGTTATAATTTTAAGCGTGCACAAAGAATCTCGTTTCAAGCACACATGTACGTATATTTGAAAACATAAACGATAAAAATACCGTATTCCTCTGTGATCTTGCGACACCAGCAACTTTTTCCGCTTTTTAGCACAAGGCATACACAATAGACTGCACTCTCGCCATGCTGGTGCCCAGCTACACGATCCGATTGAACCCATGTCACGCTACGTCGCGACAGCTCACCCGGAACTATCGTTTGATTGGATCGAAAATACCCTGTAGCATGGTTTTCAGTGTCACGTCATTCAAAATAGATCAAAATACAAAATCAAAACCGTGCAATAGATTAAGTCTAGAATCAGGGAAAGAAAGAAGGTAGATATGCAAAGACTCTCGCCAAAATTCAGGTCACAGCAATTTTTCTTATGGAAGATATGCAGAGAAACGTTTTCCCCAAATTTATAGAGATTTGTACGGAGACGCCATGCTGGTGCCCAGCTAACGTAGTTACTAAAACAAGGAATGACCTAAAATGATCTAAAATGACCTAAAATGATCTAAAATGACCTAAAATGATCTAAAACGACCTAAAATGATCTAAAATGACCTAAAATGATCTAAAATGACCTAAAATGATCTCGAATAAATCTAAAATGACACTAAAATGATCGAAAGTAACCTTTACTGATGGAAAAATGAGCTAACATAATGTTTGGTCTACTCATTTTTGTCACACGTTTTTTGCGGGAAAAAATAAAAACCACCGCTCGTCAAAAACCTTTTTATTGCACTAGAAATTCATCTCCAAACATGAAAGGTCATTTTCTTGACCTTTCATGTTTTTTTCATTTTTTTCTTCCGGGTGAACTAAAATCCCTGATTACAAATTCACGCCGAACCCAAGCATTGCACAAAACCCTGACTTCGAAGCGATAAATCACTTTTGCCTTGATAGCTACCACACACCGGCAGAGAAGATTCTATTCCTTAACAATCCAGCTTTATCATGTTCAAACTTCAGCAAAATCGAACAAAACCAGAAGTAATTAGAATTGTTTTTACTCACCTCGTTCAGTTGCTCGAGTAAACACAGGAACGTTGGTCGCCCATGGACACTGATAAACATGAACATAACACGAAGTGATGTTTCGGTCCAAAAAATTCAGAATTATCCCTTGAGAGCTAAAAATTGAATGGGAACATCTTTCCCTTGGTGATTTAGATGAAAAAATGACCTCGGCAGGTTGAAACAGAGAACAAAACAAAGAACAGAGCAGACAACATAACAACTAAACAAGCCGCTGATCGATTATTCACCACCACATGGCGTTCGGCATGAAATCGAATGTAACGCTGATTTCCTGTCACGCTTTTAGTTCTCAATCTTCAGCTATTAATTTACAGAGCGTGACAGAAAAGATTAAGTAACTGAAAAAACTACAAATGATAGTAATTGCCAGGAATACAGTATTCTAAAGTGATCGAAAGAGATAAAACGACTTTCAGTGTTTTAACGAATTATAAAATAGAAATGGTTGGAGCAAACTTCGGCGGCATCTACGGCATATTCGAGATATTCAATGTAGATCACTGGGAAGTACCATTCTAATTCCAGTTAAGTTTAAATGGCGTTTTAGAAATCGGCCAAGTGTAATTTAAATCACTTTTAAATCATTTTAGGTCAGTTTAGATCATTTTAGGTCATTTTAGATCATTTCAGGTCATTTTAGATCATTTCAGATCATTTTAGGTCATTTTAGATCATTTTAGATCATTTTAGGTCATTCCTTGTTTTAGTAACTACTGCCCAGCTAGATGGGCACCAACATGGCGGCCGGAAACCAGCAGAAACATCTGTCAGTGAGTTTTGCTACAAACGCGTGAATTTATCTCTCGAAGAACTGAATAACGTAACAATAATACTTTATTCTAATACAAGAACTGTTCAGATAGCCGAATTCTCTGAAATAAGTCACTAAACCAACATCGCAACTCTCTTGCCCGTCATGTAAAATGGCGCTAAAGCTTAGAAATTCAAGCGTAGTTTATGGCTAAACCAAGAACCTATTCGGAGTGAAAATTTGTATGAATATTAGTTTTTGGCTGCTCTTACACATCGATCATGAAAGTAAAATCTCAGGAAGATCAATAGTTCTAAAGTTTGAATTTTAGTAACGTCATGTGAAAACCAGCAATAAATAGATCGTTTTCACTCTCACGCAATAAAAAAATAAATCGAAAACTATCCAGTGGAAAAAGCTAAGAAATTGTGATGTTATAGAAGATAAAAATATAAGACACTTCTCCAAGTTTTAGGCCTGTGCGTTTCCCAAAACTTCAGATATTTACAGAGCCCAGTATGAAAACGCCATATTGGTGTACCTTCGTGGTACACCAATATGGCGGCCGGAAAATAGTGTAAACATCTGGAATTTACTTTGGCTTTCTAGTCGAGTAAATATCAGTACTGAAAAACAAGTATTTACATAAGCACTTTTACTAATGCTCTAACTTCTAAAAGGGCTCAAAATCATGAGATAAGTATATATTTTTCAACAAATTCGAGCGTAGCCTTGTGTCACGCACCTCCATAACCCGGACATTCAAAATGTTCTGGTTTCCAAACGAAACACGCTGAGCTGAGTAAAATTGTAAACAGATATAAATATGCCGCCTCTTATACATGAGGAGGATAAAAACTTTGATGGATCTTTAGTTTTAGATTTTAGACGTCACGTGAAAACGATCTATTCCCACAAAGCCAAGGCGATAATTTTCATTGTTTTACCCTATCTAGGAATTCAAAGTAAAATCGTTACTCAACAACCTAAATCATGTATTTCCAAGTTCTATGGTTGTTTTAATCCTAGGATTATTTTCAGAAACACTCGCCGAATTAAGTCTTTTTCCCCTTTAACGACTGGCTCAGCCGCTCCCTTAAGTCTAAAGTAGTTTATAGGGCTAGCTGCTGGGATTGTGAAGATTGCTACATTGGGAAAACAAAACGTCGTTTATAATTACATGACAGGGAAACGGAACATTTCAAGGTGCTGACGAGTAACAGCCATTCTTTTGGCATTGCTGATCATACGACTCAAACAGGCCACAAGATTAAATGGGATCACTTTGACATCAGTTTAGCCACTGGACAATCTGATATACACTGTAAAATTAAGGAAACCTTGTTGATTCGTGATTTAAAACCAGCGCTCAATGAAAATGTTGGCAGTGAGAAACTTCTTCTCTACTAGCCATTCATATTTTTCCAGCAGATCTAACTAGGTCTGTTTATTTTCATTTACTTTTTCATTGTCATTACTTTCCTTATTTGGTATTAGCCTTCGTGTTTAAATTTAATTGTAATTTTGGTAGCCGTTACTTCTGAAGATACGAAACGTTAAGTTCATAAATGAAAGTTTTTACAACATGCGTTGTCTCGTTACGCTTATAACCGCAATTTGTGTGTTATTTTTACTCAAGTTGAAATGGCCGAAGAATAACAGTGTCTACGATTCAAAGTCGTAATCGTCGTCACGTGCTTTGTAATCAGTTCATTTGTTTCCGCGCCTGCTATCGTGAGGCCTATTCCACTCCTTACAGCTCAGGCACTAAAGGCTGTTCCAAGAATTTTCAACCTCGTTCCCAGGACCTTTTCCCTTGCTTGGGGGAGGGAAAAGGTCCTGAGAACGAGGTTGAAGAATTTTTGCTTTGTTACATGTCAAACCTACCAAAACTCGAACGATTTTACAACTAGATTATATAAACGGCAAGCAATGCAGACAGAAGCGATGACATTTAACTGCCTTTCCCAAAATTCTGTCTAGAAAATTAGAAAATAATTGGACTGTTTTTTAATTTGTTTTGCCACAACAAGTCTGTCTGGGCATTTACCTCTATAGGGCTACTGGGGTCTCACGTTTGTTTGCGACGTAAAAGATACATGATACAATTCTGATAATACTCAATATACAGTGGAACCCCCAGTTGCGAACACCTCTCGTAAGTAACCACCTCTCCTCAGTTTTCCAAAATACCAAAAGTCAAATCACTATATTTGTAACCCTTTGTAAGCGAACACCTCTCGTAAGCGTAAAAGTTTAAAATTTTCCTTTGTTTTTAACTTCCCACACGTAAGCGACCACTTGACAGATAATGGAAAGAAAATTGGATAATAAGGTGTGGGTAGTTTAAGAGATGAAAATTACTCAATGGGAAGTACCGGATATTTTCTAGAAAATGACTTTTCACATGAATAAAATATGTAACAATTTAAAGAAAATATGCACATACTCTGTACCGTACCCTGTCCGTCTTGAAAACATTGTCGTCCCCAGAGCCCACGATCCTTCTGATCTGTGGCAGGGATCAGTCCGCGATTCACGGACTTCCTGTCAAATCTAGCAAATCTGATCGGTTGAGAATGCGAACCGAATACTCTGCGCATACTCAGAAAATCGGGTCAAACCAGAGCTTTCGAACCCTGCCACAGGTCAAAAGGGTCGTGGGCCCTAGGGACGAGAATTGCTTGAAAAAGACGCCCTTTGAAAGATTCAAAATCACAGTATACGCTGATAGCTAAAACTGTGGCCCCAAAAGTTGTATCACGCGCAAAATATGTCACACCTTGACTATTTCCACTGCCTGTTCCTTATACGCATTACCGCGGAGTTTTGTTATTCCTATACCCAAGACCGTAGGTTTATTACGAAACGCAAAATTCTATATACCTTTAGGTATTAATACAGGCCTGCTATGTTGTATTGTAAAACTCCCTGATGAAGTGTGCGTTAGTGACACGAAACGCGTACGAGAAAATAAAACAGTCTTACAACTCAAGCAGTTCGCAGAAGTGCTGCTCACTGGTTTAACTTTTTAAAAGAAAAAGTTTAAAAAGTTTTAAAAAAAATTTTAATTTTTTTTTTTGAATAATGAAATTGATAGCTGCACTAGACTCGGAGGTAACGAGGAGTTTTGCTGCTGAAAACAAATCGCCTGCAAGTTAGTCGGGGCCACTATGCTATGAAAACTAAAAGTGTTGAAATTCGTACGCGGATTAAGGTTATTGGCCATAATGAAGAATTACAACTGATAACGTTTTGTAACAATTGCGAACATGTTGAAGCAAGAGCTCTGTTCACACGAGGCGTCGTTGAGTTGTGAAATCTTATTTCAGATTTGATTGACATTGCAACAAAGGAAAAAAAGTGTGTTTTTTTTTAAGGCCATTAGCCAAGATGTGACCTGCTTCGTGGCACAGCAGGGCAATTAGTACGTTGTTAAGAATGGAGAGGTCCTTTGTTTCACGAAGGTCTTTGTCACCTCGAATTTTGTTATATTATTTGTTCCCGCAAATATACTTGTTTCCTGCTTTACTCAGAAGCTTTGCTATATGACTGGCAGCCGGCCAAGGTTTTACCAACAGTGCTTCGTTATTTTCTCTCCCCACAAACCCTATTCCCATTGTTTCTCTCTGAATGAACACCTGTTGATTTAAACGTATACCTGTTTTCGATGAGCCTTCCTATTGTTTTTCCACTGACAAAACCGACATTATCAATTGTTTAATCATAATCATTATTTCGTTGACAGAAAATATGAAACAGCATCTTTGTAAAACTTCAAAAAAACTGATGAAAACTGCAAATGAATTGTACCCTGACTTCATTATCACTACTATGAACTCCTTTTATTCTATTACATTCAAAGGTAACCCTTTTTTCAGTCAGCTGTTAATCCTCTGGTTAAATCACATGTCTTCCAGTTGTTTTACATGCGTCACAGTTATAAGCTCTTTTTTTTATTACAGCCTGACATTGTTTAAAAGCTGAAATGAAAGTAGCCTGTTCCAGGCATTCGGGTCAGTGGGGACGATTGGAAAGCAGCACGGGACGATCGAGCGACGAGCGGGATCTCGTCCCTCGCTGCTTTCCGATCGTCCTCACTGACCGAGAGCCTGCTAAGGTTCAACAGATGGTAGAACCCAGGAAATGCTAAAGAGGAGAAACGTCCAGGCAGGTACCAGAGGCTAATGACTGTTCGTCGTGATATGTAGAAGCCGACAAATACATACAGGGCACGTTTTGGGCGTGCAATCAGACCACCCAAGAAACTGTAGAGCATTTTTAAACTATATGCGAGTGGGTATGGATGTGTTTTTTTTTATACGTGTGTGATATCTGTTGCTTGAAGAGTCTAGATGTAATACTATGGGATTAAATTGATTTGTCGAATTCTGTCGATTGTTCGGTGTTTTACTGGGTCCATAAAACTAAGTATGGAAGGGTCGATCTGGGAAGTTCAGTGATTTAACACTCGGTGTCCTGTTCCAGAAAGTGTCATTCTTCATAAGGTCTGATGGTACCAGAAACATACATTCTTACCACAGTTCCTGATTGGATCTCCTTAGAAGATGAAGATACAGGCGAGGTAGTCGCAACAGAGGACGTTCGACATGGTGTGCGAGAGGCTGTTATTGCCATCCCTAGTTTCCGCTCTGGACCACCCCTGAGGGATTGGCAGCTGGTGGCCCGGCGGCTTATGAGTGTCACAATGTTACTTACAGTCGGCCATCACGTCTTATGAAGAGTCCCACCGATATCCCTAGGGATTCAAGATGGTTGCCAGTTCTGTACGGCACTCTTTCGAGGGTTTGCTTACGTTTTTTGTTCGGCTTCATGTAAGACAGGGTTAAAGGTCACGGGTTCGAATCCCGTTCAGGCCTGAATTTTTTTCAGGCTTTAATTTCGCAACTGCTAAAGTGTGTGTATAACTGCTATGACCGACCATATCTTCATATCTTTCTCCGCAGTTCGAACCAAATATATATAAACTGTCATATTTTAGATCGAAGTGTAGATGGGTGGAAAAAGGTGAGCGCCCCACCAAATACTTTTTTAACTTAGAGAGAAGAAATTACAATAAAAAGACTATATCTGAACTACGGGTGGAGAACGAAACGATTATTAAAAACCAGACTCAGATTTTGGACGCTATTGAAACGTATTTTAAGGATTTATACACATCAGTAAATAGCGCAACACAAGAGGAATACGATAGCTTTATTCAGCAATTGCGCCTTCCTAAGCTGACGAAGAGCGAGATGAACTTGAAGGCCTTTTAACGTACGACGAATGTAAACAGGTCTTAGAAACTTTTCAAAATGATAAGTCTCCAGGTGAGAATGGTTTTACGGTTGAGTGTTACAAATTTTTCTTCGAACAATGAGGCCTATGAAGCAAATGAGCTTCGATCTCCCAAAGAAGAGGTATCATTACTCTTATACCAAAGGAGGACGGCTCCCTGCTAGATTTATCGAATTGGCGACCAATAACTTTACTTAACGTTGATTGCAAGATAGCAACAAAAGCCATAGCTAAAAAAATAGAAGCTTCGCTGCCAAAGCTGATAAACTCCGACCAAACTGGTTTTATAAAAGAGCGCTATATTGGGGAAAATATCCGTCTCATAATCGACATTATGGAATATACTAAGACGCATAACATTCCAGGCATTCTAGTTTCTCTGGACTTCAGAAAAGCTTTTGACTCCCTTGAATGGCCCTTTATAATGAGAACATTAGACGTCTTCAATTTTGGTAGGAGTATCCAAAAATGGGTTAGCTCCTTTTACACCAACATAGAGTGTGCAGCAATAAACAATGGTTTTTTGACAAATTGGTTTCGGCTGTCCAGAGGAGTCCGTCAGGGATGCCCACTATCCCCGTATTTGTTTATTCTTTCAGCAGAAGTAATGGCCACTAAAATCCGATAAGACCTACTTATCAAAGGAATTGAAATATTAGGAAACGAACTGAGATTGAGCCAATATGCAGATGATACGAATATTTTTTGTGCTGATCTGGCTTCTGTAGAAAAGGACTTAGAGATAGTTGATAACTTTGGTTCGCTAGCGGGCCTAAAATTAAACCGGAAAAAAACAAAAGCGATCTGGTTGGGAAAATGGGAAAATAGCAAAAGCAATCCATTACAACTGAAATGGCTACGCAATCCGGTTAAAATCTTAGGAATCTATGTCTCGTACGACGAAAAGGGAAATAACCAACATAATTTTATCCACAAGTTACAAACCTGGACCTATGGAGGGCACGTGACCTTACGCTATTTGGGAGAGTACTAATTATAAAATCTCTCTCTCTATCACAACTCGTTTACTCAGCATCCAATCTCAATGTCCCTCAAGAAATAACGCCAATAATCAAAACAAAACTGTTTAAATTTCTATGGAAAAACAAAAACGACAAAATAAAAAGACAAGGCCTCTATCAAGATCGAGATCGATACATATGATTGACGTAGAAACTATGATTAAAGCACTGCGGTTAGCTTGGATTCCGAGACTTTTCGCACCGGGAAGGGAAAACTGGAAAACTATCCCAAACTACTATCTAAGTAGATATGGAGGTTTGAGCTTTCTTTTAAGATGTAACTATTGCACCAAATCTAATGGCGGTTTGCCATCTTTTTATAAAGACATTTTAAAGTTTTTCAGTGAATTGAAAACCCTGTATAAGTACGACAGAGGACAGGATATGATCTTATTCAATAACAAAGAAATTCTCGTTGGAGGGAAGCCTATATTCATCAGTGAATGGTTTAACAACAATATTCTGTTTATACAAGACTTGCTGAATAGCAATGGCCAGTTTATGTCTTACCAAGAATTTAAGAACAAATTCGCTTGCAAAACGAACTTCCTCCAATTTTATCAAGTTGTAAGTGCAATAACGAAGCATTTAGTCACAAAAGCAAAAAACACAGTACCATTGGAAAGGGAACTATACATTGAGAACAGCCCCTTTTTCCAACTAGACGACCTGACAGCAATCCACTTAGGCAAAGCCAAAACTAGGGACTTCTATTGTTTATTTAACCAAAAAATTCACACGAGGTGTCAAACTGGCCCAACAAAATGGAACCAATGGAGAGATGGAGAGGCATGGAAAAAAATATTTAACTCCCTTAAAAACATTTGTAAGGAATCAAAATTAAAAGAATTTCAAACTTATCCATAGAATTGTAGTAACAAAAAAGGAGCTCTTTCGATACGGAATCAAAACAGATGACCAATGCCTCTATTGCGGTAAACACGATTCAATTGATCACACATTTAATGATTGTGAATTTGTTAAACACTTTGTAAAAAATGTGATCGACTGGTTTAATGCTGTCAACAATTCAAACTTTATTCCAACGATTGAAGAAAAACTATTTGGCATCATGTCCGGCCCATATGATAAAACATTACTAAAGAAGTTCAATTATACGACCTTGTTTATGAGATACTACATCCACACTTGTAAGATGCATAACAAAGCTATTCACCTCTCTACTTTCGTTGACAAAGTGTTATCTAAATACAGAATAGAAAAATTTACTTAATAACTAATTGGAAAAAAATACTCCTCCCCCAATGCACAATAAGAGACAGACATAACGGTGTAAACACTTGTAAAGCCGTGTAATGTCCTATTTATACAATATAGAGATTTTTTCTTAATTATTAAAAAGAGAAAACTCCTTCCAAAAAAAAGGAAACAACAACAAGTATACAATCAAATACATAGCTGTCCTTTGTTAAAAAAAAAAAAAAAAAATTACTGTAATTTTTTTGTTTATTGTACTTCATAGACAGCTGTCTAATTTTCTTAGCCACTATGGTTGTTGTAGGCAGTTAATACCTTATATGTTTTAAAACTTATGTATTACTTAGCATCAGTATAAGTATTGTAGTTACCCGTAAGTGTTGTATGTAGCGTATTGTTGATGGAAAAAAAAAGAAACGTATTGTAGGTTAGTGTAGGGTAAACATTGTATTGTAAGTAGTTTATTGCAACTAGCGTGCTATAGTAAATTCTTTGTAGGTATTGTATTGAAAGTAGTTTAATTGTAAAATAATAATAATAATAATAATAATAATAATAATAATAAACCCAAAAAAATAAAAAAAATAAACTGTCATATATTCACTTGTACTCTTCACCATCTACGGACCAGCTCCCAGTTGGCTTGATAGCTCAGTTGGTAGAGCACTGCACCGGTATCGCAGAGGTTATGGGTTTGATCTCGTTCAGGCCATTTGTTTTTTTTTTATTTCAGTCTTTAGTTTCACAACCGGTTAACTTGTGTGCATGATAACCGCGGTAATTAATGATATCTTTATATCTTTCTCTGCAGTTCAGATGTATGGTCTGTTCAAGTGAAAATGATCTGATATTTTCACTTGGTTTACCCCTGCGAGACAAAGGTCCCCTTCGCTCTGTATCGCGGGACAGTTCAAGGATGAAATATGTACGATGAAATGAAGCCGACAGGTTTCCAATATATTTTATTATTAAACAGCCTTTTTGAATGATCTGTCAAAGACTTTCGTTGGTTTCGTAATAATTATCATGATATACATTATCATTATAAATTGTTTCACACGAAATATCCTCGGACATAAAAACGTGCTTTCTCTGAGTTTTTTTCAAGCAATAAACCTTTAGCAGAATGCATAAACCTATGAAGAACACACAACTCGGCCAGAAAAAGACATGAAAGGTTACCAGTTTATGAGTGCTGTTATCCAGTATTACTCCTGTGGGTTCATTTCGGTCATAGAAGCATTTCAATAGTGTTCCTTTCTGTCCGTTTTTATTTTTAAAGTCGAGTACGGAGGCCAAGTTTTCTGTCTCAGTTGGTTTGCAAGGTGGTCCGTAAGTGCACTACAATACAAGAGAAAAAGATTTAAGACAATGATATTACCTTGACCAAATAACTCTTGGTGCTGAGTTTCGCTGTGCAATAATCGGCAATTATTGAATGATGCTGAGAAGGATATGAAGAAATCTGCAGATCCAGGGGGGTGTTATCCATCGAGGCCTTCGATAACACCCTCCGAGATCTGCAGAATTCTTCATATCCCACGAAAGCCAGATTCAATAATTGCTTTATTATTCATTCAAGATATTCCCCATTCTTAAAGGACCTTAAAAGAGTTTCGCCATTTCGCTCTTTGTTTTCCTGCTCAACAAAAAATAACACAACCTCGTCCCCAGGTGCAGCGGGCTGCACTTTTGACATCATTGGTTCAACATGACAAAACGTTTGACGTTATGGGTTTAATATGACAAAGTTCATTCCAAATTTGGTTAACAGCAGCTGGTTATGGTGAATTATGCGTGTGCTTTTAACCAATCAGTAACGGTAAAATATTTTGAATGAATATGGCAGCCCCCACACTGCAATACGCCGGAAAAATTGAAAACTCTATGGTTCGGTTTACTGTTCACACATATGAACAAACGCTCGTTAAACCGGAGCAATTTGAAAAGGCCTGCTTTTCATTTTCGTGTGGAAGGAAATAACTCTGAAAACGGAGCTTCTTCAAAACGATGACGTCGAAATAATCACGTGATTTCCCTAACTGGGTTTTTCGTCAAACACAAATCCAAATGACCAACGATTGTTTCGGTTTTTAAATTCTTCCGACGTAGTGTGAACAAAAAATATTTGACGTGTTTTCAGAGTGAAACCTACGTTTTCAAATTCCTTCAGCGTAATGTGCACGTGTGCATGTGGTCCACACTACGTTTTCAAGAGCGGCGGACAATTTCTCCGGATTAGTGTGGACGAAAGGCCTAACTGGAGAGATAAAGCTCCGTTTTCATATTCCTCTAGCGTAGTGTGGACAGGGCCTGAGTCAAATGAAAAACCCGCTCGCAGAAAATATAAATAGTCATGCTGTTTGGTGAATGGCCTGAGGCGCTACATTCACAATCATTCTTCCAGCATACAAAATTAGTTTCAAATTGAAGGCTTGGATGCGAAACAAATAAAAAACAAATATTGATCCGAAGGCTTCTTCAAAATAGGGATATTTAATAAAAGAAAAATAAACAGAGAAATAGTCAAACTAAAATAGACTGTATATCAAGACTCAAGGGAGCTTGAAAAAAACTGGCCAACTTTTTCAAGATGCGTGTTGACCGTTAAGTAATTCAATGTTATGAAAAACCTGACCGCCATATAACGCAGCATGTACCGGATAATCTTTTTGCATAAATTTGCTTTTATGTAAACAAACTAACTATAGGTTAGTTTGCATAAAGTTTACAACGATTTTTCGTTCGGTTTTTGAGTCAGGATTTGCTTTTTATGTCATGGCAAAAAATTATAAATGACCCGAGATTTTGTTCAACTTTCGATCGCCGTTTATGAAGGGTGTCAAATTCAAATATTCTTTTCTCGATGAGCTTTATTCACTGCGTATTGTTTAACCCGCTTTGTTGACCAAGTGGTTTGTATTCTCCCCAGGTTGAGCTCTTTGCGACGCGTCGACTTTACAGCTCAGATTAGAGAATTGACACATTGCAACTGTCACCTGTAACTGCCAAACGAGGTCGTAAAGCAAAAAATTAAAATTCGTAACTGAAATATTTTGCACCCGTTACACGTCAGGGCCGTAGCCAGAAAAGAGTGAAGACTGAGGCAATGTCCATGAAAGAATTTTGACTGAGGCAGTGTCCGTGGTTAAATTCTCTTCCTAGGCATTTAGGGTGTTTATGACGACTATAAACAATAAAAACGAAAAACAAATTACCGAGGCATTGCTTCGGTTTGCCTGTTACTAGCTACGGCGCTGCACGTTAATCTTAAAAATTTCAGCTGCTAATCAAACACTGGCGCCGCAAACGCACTCACGAAAATACACCAGTGAAACAAGTTGACCAACTTACTTCTGATCCGATGAGGTCGTAAAAAGTGTTGTGCAAAAGGACGGGTTCGCTTTGCTCCGGTTTCGCAGATATTCTTACCATAACACGCAAACAGGGGTAGTAGCTAAAACAAGTGCGCATCCCACAGTTACAGCTGACATTTTCACCAGTAAAACTCGATTCTTTTACAACACAATTCCCCCTCTCAAAATCGAAGCCTTTCTCGAGTTTTTGAACGACAACCATTCCAAGAAGTGCCACGAGAAACACAGCAAAGAAAAGAAGAGCCGTCGCTCCTGAAAGACACTTCAATCGAAGTACTGCTCGCTTTTCCTGCTTCAGAAGTTCTTCGTAAACTCGTCGTATTTTCATCGGACGATACCTGTTGCCAAATTTTGATCAGATTCGCAACAAATTTCTACAATCCAGTCGAATTCAACTTGGCAGAGCTTGCGGTCGCTTTTCATTCTTTGTCGGTCGCATTTGTTAGTGTGAAATTACTTGCTCCACTAGCTAACTGTTTTTTATCAGCAGGTGGTGTACAAAAAGATCGCGTTTTGTTGTTATTACTTTCTCTGAAATTTCCAGTGCCAAATGAAAAGATAATGAATATTCATCCTTTGAGTCAATACGCTGTTGAAGTATCAGAACCAATTGTCACTAGTTTGGGCTAAATGTGGCATTTTATCGTTCAGAATAGTTCCAATACATGCACTTGGGCGCTAAAAGGAAAATTGATTGTAACAGAAAATGTTGCATATAATAATTATAATTAACTGACGTTCAAAATGAAAAACAAGAGACTATCATATGTTGTTCTGTAACAGCCATAAGAACACTTTCTATATTGACAAAAAATTGATACACATTGAATTATATTCGGTGACAAAATGATAGAGTGTACACATAAAGGGATGAATTTGAATTTGTTTTTTCGGCTTGACAGCAGTGTGAAGATAATTTTTCACGCCTTTTGTTCGGCTAATCCATCGTACATGCATAATTAACTGCAGATGCAAATTTTGGGACCTGAGTCCTAACAGCCTGTTGTACACTTTTTCATCTGGAATTTTCGTTTAGTCTAACTGCGCCATCACATTAGGTGATTAATTTAATACCCTACATCCTGAATAGCTAGGAAAAAAATAATAGAACAGAAATTCATACGATTTGTAATAATTATTTTATTGCATCTTCTTTGACAGGAAAAAAGAAGAAGTAAAACTGGACACTTCGTGTTTGGCAGCCGAGTTAAAGCTCACGCGACATAGAACGACTATATTTCTACTCGCGTCTTGCCTTCAGGTTACCAAATATATAGTTGTTTAAAAAATGCATCTGAAAGTTCACTAAATCATACCTTGGAAGATGATAAATGTTTCGGTGAACGTCAAAACATGAGAGATACGCTAATTAATTCAAAGCTAAAGAACCACTCAGTCATCCTGATGTGTATCATTCGATCCTAGCCCCGCCTGAGTTGCCTCGTGTCACTTGTTTAGTGCGAAGAAATCCACTGTCCAGACTGTCAAACCAAACAAGTGTAATGCAAGTGTGACGCTAGATCAAGTAGATACATTTCCACTTCCGTTAATTTTTCGAATAAAATTCGATAAGCCTCGATCTGGCCTGATTCAAGCCTTAATGACAATTGATTTTGTAATCTATACCTGTTTGCTAACTCTCGAAAAGTCCCTAAATTTTCCTTGTGTTAGGCTTCATTTGCGTTTCTGATAAGTTCCGGGTACTTTGCATATTGCTTCAAAGTTTAGACTATGCTCTCATGCCAGCCTGTGAACAACCCGGCATAGTAAATCGAACGCAATCGAACCCAATCGAATCGAACTCACCGAAAAGAAAAAAACATCAATCGAACCCAAACGAACGTTCGATTTTCGAATTCATGATTTGTGTAAAACAGGCGTTGTATATCATGTATATCGTTAGTAATATTTTTCATACCCATCCATCTACTGTATGCCGTTGCCTGTGTCGTGGTTAGTAAATTTGCTTAAATTTGTTTTTAAAGGGAAAGGGTACAACAACTTCGGAATACGCCCGAGGGAATAATGATAGTTTTGTTCTGTTTTGTTCTGTTCTGTTCTCTTAACTGTCGTGGACAGTATTTCTGTTATTGAAAGATAGTAAAAAAGCACAAGAAAAACCTGCTTTGATGGGATTGCTTTGGGCTTGCTTTGTATAGGTTTCCCAGAGCCAATCGAACGCAATCCATTTAACTGTGTTTGATTGAGTTCGGTTTCCGAATTCAATCAAATACAATCTAATGGGTTGAGTTCGATTTGTTCGATTGAGTTCGATTGGTTCGGAAATCGAACTCATACAGAGTTCGGTGAGTTCGATTTGGCTCGATTGCCGAACTCAATCGAACCCAATCCATGGATTGAGTTCGAGTGAGTTCCTACTCACTCTGCGAGACTGAAATCCGTTATTTCAACGTTTTAATCCTGTTATTTCTTGTCAAATTTGATTATAACGCAAGCGAGTTGCGTTGAAGAGAGGGTTCGAACACTAATAAAGTAAAATGCTAAAAACAGCCTGTCACGCTTCAGTCTCCAAGGTCTGCATCCCTGCCCCACCATCCCTAAAAATAAATTAATATCCGGTACCTATCTATCTGCCGCCCTTCAAAGGAAATTTACATTGATGTAATGTCTAAAGTAATGTCTAAAGGCCCGTTTACACAGGCGATTTTTGTCGCGGCAACTCGATGCAATTTTTGTCGCAGCAAAATTGCATCAAGTTTCAGACATGTTGGAAACCCCTGCGATATTGCGGCGATAAGTCGCACTGAAAATCGCACCTGGTTTACACGTGCAATTTTGAAGTTGCAACTTTAGCGCGACAAAAATTGCATCGAGTTGCCGCGACAAAAATCGCCTGAGTAAACGGGCCTTTACACAGGAAAGTTTCGAACTCACAGCATAACCTCGTGTTCACGTGAGCAAAGTCAAGTGAACAAGAGGCAAAAATGAAAGACTAACTATAAACTGAACATACCTACAACGTGAGGCAAGAATTAATTGAATGGAGTTATCAAAAGTAACAGTTTTATCAAGCGTCTGACCTTGATATGGCTCAAACAAAACTGCATTCCTTGCTACAGCAATTGCAGCTACAGATATAATGCTGTTTGATATCGCAGCAGTTTACGTTTTTCCAATAACCGCTAGGTGGATAATCTACAAATACTAGGGTACAATTACCATCTTACTTATCAAATGGTGCACCAGGAAGCCATTTGGTGAACGACACGTTATAACCATCAACCCATTCAAAGTCTTCATCTGTCAATTTGTTGAGTCCACTCCAAGCTGCCGACGTGGTTGTTTAGCATGTGTCCTCCAGGAGCAAAGAAGAATCCACCTGTTAGGCAAGTATCAGTGGGACATAAGACACCTAGCTGAACTCTCTGGAGAATGACTAGAACAGCTGTCGTGACAATGAAGTCTTGGAGTATTTCTTGATTTACCAGCACTCAACCGGTCTTCTACCAAGTAAAGGAAACATATCTTTAATTAAAGTATCTGACTTGTATCAATTGTGTCTGATTTATGCTCTTTTTTAAAATTATCCTTGTTATTGATTTGGAACAAAGGCCAATTCCTGTTGCCTCTCATAATTTGTTGTTTTCTTGTCATGATCTTTCATATATTCACTTGTGTTCTTCAACATTTACAGATATGTTACGAACTACAATCTTGGACAGAATAAAATGAGAAATAAAACCACCCCTCCCCCCGAATCAATGATGAA
>CM042750.1:28482031-28484531 GCA_022496165.2 Catalaphyllia jardinei | reverse complement strand
AGGGGAACTCTTCCTTCCACGGAATGGCTACTTCGTAACCCTCCCCGATCCATCGTCTTGACTTTTCAACCTTTGACATAGCTAAGATCTCCTCCTGATTCAACTGATTGTCGTCTGAATTTCTCACTCCAAGAGAGTCAATTTCCCACATTCGTCGTAGTTGTTCATCGAGACGGGTCTCGTACAAGGTCTGGATCCGAAAAGTTCTTGCATAGGCAATCCTTTTCGCTGAAGAAAGTGCCGGTAATCGTCCAACACAGGTCCACCCCAATGGCGTTTTTCTTGCTACTGGCGCTCCGATTGGACCGTAACATTCTGTCAAGACTAGCGTGAGTTCAGGATGGTCTGATCCAATCAGAATGTTAATCGTTTTCCTTCCAGGGGCTTTAGGAAATGGAATATTCTTAAGGTGTTCCCATCTGACCTTGTGTTGGTTCCAGTCTGGAATAGACAAGCCTTGACACATTTCATTCAATGTCCACGCTTCAACAGTAGATTGGGTATCCCCACTGAGACTCTTTATCGTCAGCGAGACCTTCTTGCTTTTAAGAGAAATACAACTTTCAGTCAAGGTTGTCAATCTGAGGGTTCGTTCATCAGTCTTGAGACCAAGGGCTGTCACGATGTCATCTCGGACATAAGTTGAATCTGAACCGTCGTCTAGGAAGGCATTGACTTGGATGCTTTGACCCTCTGAGCCTATAAGCCAAACAGGAACTGTCCGCAATACAACATCGCCTGCAAACTCAGAGTCGCCGAAAGCACTTCGTGTTTCTACAGCGGCGTCTACACGTTCAGGCGGATTAGATGGACGTTCGAAGTGCAGATGGAAGTGATGGGTGCCTTTACAGTCATTGATACCACAGCGATTGTTCTCCGGGCAGTTCTTCCCTTGATGGCCTGATCTCAAGCAACGATAACAAAGTTCATTCCTTTTTGCAATTTCCCACCTATTGGCAATGGATGTTTCACCCCACTTCTTGCATGAGGTTACTTGGTGAGGTCCATGGCAGACAGCACACTTGGGTGTGGGTTCTCTGGTGACGTTGTGAACTGCTCCTTTCTCATGCTTGTGTTTCTTTGACTCGACATTACCTTCTGTTATTTTCTTAGTTCTCTCCTTAACTTCTTCGACGTCCAAACGATAAACAACTTGCTTCTGTAACCATTTAGAAAATACGGATAGTCCATCCTTCCTGGGCTTCCTGTGCAACCATTCTTGGTACGCGATAAGAAGAGAGCCTGGTAACTTTTGTTGCACCGCGATGTAAAGTGCAGATACTCCTGCCAGCTCTTGATGCTGGTCACTATCCTCAAGCTTAACCACAACGTCCGTTAAACGATCCGAGAAAATCTCCAACTCCTTCAGGTTAGTCTCTTCGACAGGAGAGGCACGTAAAATGGCTTCGAGGTAACGTTGCAAAAGTCGCTTTTCACCTCCGTATTTCTGATCAAGTTTCTCCAAGGCAGTTTGATATTGCCTAGATGTGTAGCCTAACCGCTCAACAACTCGTAATGGCTTGCCAGACAGAGAATTTTTCAACATCATCATCTTGGTTTTAGCTGGGACTTTCATCCGATCCACGAATATTTCAAATTGCGCTTTCCAATCGTGATAAAGGTCTTTATCTCCACTGAAAACGGTTAAAGCGGGTTTCTTGATTCCTTTGAACAATCTGTCAAAATCTTTCGAGTCGAATTTGCCTTTGTTTAATTTGTCTTCTTCACTTTTTTCCTCTTCCGAGTCGGAATCTTCATTGCTGAATTTAGGAGCTGATTTATTCCCTCTGAATTGTGAAGATTTGGACAATAATTCGACGAACTTCTGTGCTGACTTGGTGACTTGCGAATCATCAGACAATTCCGAATCCCGACTTTCCTTGTCGTCAACTACATCGGCGATAAAGGGAAACTCACCTATTACTGATGGCGGTTCATCTGCACGACTTTCTAAATACTCCTCAATAGAGTCGACGATGTCGTCCACTTCGCCCCGTAAACTGTCTAACCATTCTTCTGCTTCTGCTCGGCTAGTCACATCATCGCTTTGTAAGGCAATTAAGTCTTGCGTTGCTTTACTCGCATCTTGTAATGCTTGAAGAACTCTTTCCTTTGCGGATCGTAGCACCGTTCTGCTACCGTTCGTGCTAATAATATCTTTAGCCTTCTTTGAATTCTTCGTAACGACTCCTTTGAACGCTGCCCTTCCTCGAAGGAGATACTCGATTTGCCGCGAAGTCCATGCTTCGATGTCCTCTTTGTCAATTTCGGAAGGCGTTTTGGTTCCGTCACCGACTCCGTCTTTCGACGCCATTCGAAGAATTAACTGCAATTAATCCGGCTCGAAGGACCAAATTATGTTTCGACGATACGAAATTTTACAGCTATACAAATTCGAAACTAAAACGCAGCGACTAAACGTACTGTTTTTAGTCCGAACACTGCGACTACTAAACGACAACTAACTTCTAGCACAACCGATTCGAATATTAATTAGTTA
>CM042750.1:28444531-28477031 GCA_022496165.2 Catalaphyllia jardinei | reverse complement strand
TTACTTTTTTCCGTGTTTTTTGTTCACTGCAAAGCGTGTTAACGCAGCACCTGAATGGTGTTGTTATAACACAACTGAAAGTGTCGATTAACTCAAAATTGGTGTCAAATTATTATTTGTGTAAATTTACCTTATTCTGGTGTGCACACAGCTGCACGGTGTTTCACCCCATTTAAGTGTCATAGGTACACTTTTTTAGTGTAAATGAAACACTAAAGAGGTGTCAAATAAGCATCATTGTGGTGTATTTTAACACCTCAATTGGGTTACATGAACACGCCTTCGGTATCAATGCACCCTTTTTTGGAGTAAAATTACCCTGATTCTGTGTTCCTATAGCCCCGCGCAGGTGTCTTTCAACGCAATAAAAATAATACTTATTCGCAATTTACACCATGTTGGTGTAAATGTACGCTGTTATAGTGTTAATTAAACACTAAATTGGTGTTCACACAGCTGCAAGAATTTACACTTTTTTAGTGTTACCATAACACCCTTGATTTTTCTGTGCATGATTTTGGAAATCTCAAAACATATACCCATGCATTGGAAGCTGAACAATAAGGGTTTTATTTTGTAGAGCAGTACTCTAGAAATGATTACAACCTATTAGGAAGTGACGATGGCTAACGATGGCGGGGATTGAAACGGATAGCTATACTGGGATTTTTGAAAAAGGGTTGGGATGTCGTTTCTCAAAGGTTTAAGTTTAGCTCGAAAATTTTTGAAGTTTTGTAAAAATGTTGCTGCAGCGTGTACACTTTCTTCAAGAAATTGCTTTGAATCATTTAGTTAGAGCTAATTAAGTTGTTCCAATTATTACGTAAATTTAGGGACCTTTTCGTGAATTTATAACAGTTTAAAGCTGAAGTATCGTGACAGTAAGCCTGAAAACCTCAAAGGGAAATCGCAGCGAATACAATTGGTAGATCCAACGGCCGGGTCTGTGATAAAGACGGTTCCTTCACACCGAGATTTATACTTGACGATAACATTTTTCCTTTTATTGCTTGGTGAAATCTTATTTCATGATGATCAACAATTTCTGCCTTATAAATTCTTTAAGTTAAAGTGAAGCATACGTCGACTGACAGGTTTCAGGTCTCAGTCATCGGCAAGTATCTGTCGAGTGACGTCACGATCATATTCGATCCGTCAACATTTAACACTTAATGACTGGTCCCGAGGGGAACAGTGAATTTTGTTTCCCGAGAATCGAGATTCGAGGGAAACAAAATTCACTGTTCCCCAAGGGGCCAGTCATTAAGTGATTTGTTATATAGCAAAACAAAACAAAAACAAATTTTGAAAAACGCGCTGAGATTCCAGCAACAGCGGTCAACATTTCGCGGGTAACAATGAACTGTTTCCCGTTTGACGTCATAGTTTTCGCAATGTTGCCCTCTCATGGCATTTGGCGGGAAATAGTTTCATTAGATGCCATGGGACCATGAACTAGCCAATGAATGGGCTCGCTGTAGTAGGAAAAACGCCAGTTATATAACAAGGTGCTTTAAATGTTTCAGTTGAAAGTTTCTTTAAAACAGCTATTACTGACATATTTTTAGGGGGGTAGGCTACGGTTAGGAGGGTAGGCTGCGGTTTTTTTTAATCTATGCAGTCACAGAAATAATTAGAAACAACGTTTTACTACGTGAGCCCGATTTAAAGAGAGCGTTTTCTGTCCTGTAATTCTCTTTATAGACTTTCTGTTTTCTCTGGTTTGTTCGGCTTCCTTCATGACCTATAGTAGTGCTTTAAATGAGTTGTTTACTTTACTGATGTCAAGGTCATCAAAAGAAGTGTCCGATCCCAAATGTTTCAAGCTTGGAATTCATAACCATTCTTCTGTTGTTATTTTTGTTGTTGATTTGTACTGGCATTTTTCCTTGTAAATTCAGAAACATTTCAACCAAACGTCCGGCAAAGCTAAGGTTTGACAAAGAAGTGATATGATTTAAGTTGTAATTGCTGGTCTTAAATTGAATAGAACACAAACCTACACATGACACCGTGAATTTGATATATTTTTATTAAAGCCGTTTATTAGCCTTCATTTACTCAAAAGTGATATATTTGTCAGAAGAGCAAACATAATTTCCCTGTCCTATTAACTTCAAACCAAGTAATATTCCTTTACAACTTTCAAACCTTTAAGGTTTTTTTGCAAGAACAGTTTGACATATTTTGAGCGCTCAGTTGGTGCAATTTCTCCTAATTTTACTTTTCATCTTGGGTTTCCCTTTTAATTATTATGGTTTTGCAAAATTGAAATACTGCAGCGGTGTTTCGCTTTTCATTGTTAAATAAAGTTAACATGTAATTTACAAAACTCTAATTAAATTTTACAACACCTGTCATAACGCTTCAAGCTATGACAGTGATCAACTTGTAATTTCTTGTTACAAAATTGTTACATTGCTAAGCAAATACGTAGTAAGAGTTAAGAAGAACATCAGCTAGAACACTTTGCCGTGATGTAATACCAATTCTCAATACTCAGATTAAAAGAAGAGCCTGGAAATAGAATAGAGAATAAATACTTTGATCATCCTCACTTGTAAGCTATAGATTAAATTGTATAATCGGAAGAGTTAAATAGAGGGAGCTAGCTATAACACATACTACTTAAGAGCAAGGTGTCCTGAACAGAAATTAAAATAAGGACAGTCGTTCTCTAGCGTTTCTTTTAAACAACTTGATTGATTTGTAGGAGGATTTGTAAAAGTTTACTTTTTGAGGATTTTCTAAAGAATGCCAGTTTAACTTTCAAAAATGAACGCCACTACGACGGTAAAGACAGTGCCACAACCTTTCGAATTCGAGGAGAGCTGTTATTTCCTCGAAATTAACCTCGATTTGCCTTTTTACGTGTATTTCACGAACATAGCAACTTCCTTTGTAAACGGGTTTTCATCTGTGGTAGCGGTAACTGCAAACGCCTTAGTGCTCGTTGTTATGTGGAGAAACCACGCTCTGCACACGGCTGGCAATGTTCTATTAGGCTGTTTGGCCTTCTCAGATGCAATGGTTGGTTTGGTTTCTCAACCCGCATACATTGTCTCCAGAGTTTGTGAAATCCGCGGAGATTTCCAGCGTCTTTGCATTTCGCAGCTGGTTGCAGAGATAACAGGTTGGGCAGCATCAGGAGTGTCATTTCTAACTTTGACCGCTATTGGTGTAGACAAGAATATTTCACTGTTTCGACCTTTAAGATATCACACGCTCGTTACAACTAAGAAGATGCTTGTTATAGTGTTATGCTTTTGGATATATCTTATTCTGAAACAAGCCGCGCGCTTTTGGTTTCTCGATAGCAAGTCAGCCGGCTATTTGGTCGTTGTTGTGATTGTTTCTTGCCTCAGTGTCAGTTTTTGGTCTTACTGGCAGATCTACAACGTTGCGTCTCGACATCAAAACTCCGTTCGAGACATCGCACGTGTGACCGCGCGCTTGCATGGCAGAGAGATTTTGAAATCTGTGCGACGCGAGAGGAAGGCTGCAAATGCCATGCTCGGAGTATTTTTGCTGTTTCTGTTTTGTTATTGTCCCATGGTGTTCTGTCTGGTGGCGTTTCAAGTCACTGGGTTTACAACGTCTATCAAGGTTGCATTTAACGTATCCGGGACATTATCATTTGTGAATAGCTCTCTAAATCCACTCTGGTATTGCTGGCGTATTGGGGAAATACGGCGAGAAATACGAAAGTGTTTTTTTAAAAGCACAGTGGAAGATATATCGACTACTGGGACGGCTGCCAGAGCGAGCTATGTGTGTAGGAATGGCGGTCTACACTCAATGAACAAATCCCAGTTATTCACAAAAGAAAACAGTGTAGCTCACATAGAGATTTGAGTGAGCCAAGCTCAGTTTAGCATTTCATAGAGGTGTTTCTTTTGTGTGCAACTAGGTTACACAAGTGGACATGATGTATGCTGATATGACATGGTACTTGATGGTGTGGCAGGTCTAAACATTGTGAAAAAGGGCAAAATTAAACTTTTGTATCTTGGTTTTTGATCTGCCAATCTTAGAATTTCTCAAACACCACTGAATGTTAGGGACGTCAGTTTTTGCTATATTACTCGTGTGGGCCTTAATATAGCAGATGTTTTCATGGGAATTTGCAATTCCAGTTTGCAATAACAAAAGAGAGCTTTTCCTTTTGCTTGATTGAAGACACTGTGAAATTCTTTTAAATGACAAGATAAATTTACACAGTGAAATGAAAGCAGTGATAAAATTTATTCAAAGTATCCTCAGCAAATGGTGTTGAAATTATAACAGTGTATAAATCACAAAGCCGAAAAGCTGTGTTCTTATGTGGTTTCTGGAAAGAGACGCGTCAACTCGCCCCAGCATTTACACCGAGTTGTAATGTGTCCAGTCACTGCTTTTCAGAGGAGATTTAACTTCTCTCTGCGAGCCGAAACTTGTGACCTTCGATCAGTGTAATTAAAGACATGAACTTCAACACGTAACATCACTTATTTAGCTACGGCATTTGTACTACAAGTCAATCAGTTACCAGTATGTTGAATTATTAAAGCATCTTGTTGTTTTAAATTTTGAAATCGACTTATTACATCAGTCAGGAAAGCACCTCATGCATGCCCCAGGGCAGCCGAGACGGAAACATTGCATGCATGGCCGCCAACCTGTACCCTTACTACGTGTTAAACATCAACTTAATCCAAATCATCTCGTGCATGTTGCTATTTTATAGCCTTTATGCCGGATTTATGTAGTTCACGAAAATATTTAAGTGAAAGCGGACGAGATAGAGTGGGATAAATACCAGTTGCAGTGATTAAGGTAGAAGAAAATTAACCAGCCACATTTGGGTAAATCACTGCTGCAAAAGAGACTCCATTATGAAACAGTCTGCCTCTAAGAGTCATCCGACAGTTCTCAGTTGTATCAAGGAACCTCCATCCCGTCCAGCTAAAACGCGCTACTTCTTTACGTGACGCAGAGAATCTGACTGAAAAAAATAGCGGAATTCACAGAACTCAAGGAACCTCCAGCGTTTTCAAAATCAGGCGAAAACAAATTAACTGTTGTCTTAGAACCCAAAGAAGACTGTAGTCATTTTGATAACTATTTCGTATCGTCCCCTCTGATAAGAGAAGTACAGCCAGTGTTGATTCAGCCGTTAAACTATGTACAGATTAATGTCAATGTACAACACTTTCTTTGATTGGTACGTCATCCCTTTGGCCACTTATCCGAAAAACAGACAGCATTATAGGGCTGGCAACCTTCAATTATTTTCCGTTACATGACTAACATACTGGCCCAAAAGTAAAAAAGAGCTTTATTTCTTAGGGAAGTTGAAAGTTACAAAATAGAAAATTTCAACCAGCGATTGCCTCAAAAGAGGGTGCGCCTCAGAGGCCCTCAAAGGCCTGAAAAGCCTTCTTGCCTGCCTCACTTAGATCTTGCAATAATATCCGTGAGTTCAATCACCGTGCCAAAACGTATTTGGAAGGAAAAGCGAAAGAAAAGCATTTTGTTTAATATCAACTCTTTTGAAACCTTTTAGCTTGCAGAATTTTTTAAATTTTGTTATAGTCTTTTACTTAGTTGGATTTGCTAATGTATCCGTTTTTTTTTTTGCAACATTTACAACTTTAGTAGGCTATAGAAAATTAAAATAGTATGACGGGCGCGAGAGCGTAGCCCGTTAACACCGGTATTGCGGAGGTCACGGGTTCGAATCCTGTTGAAGCCCTGATTTTTTTCAGAAGTCTTCTTTTCAATTGTTTAAATTGGAAAATTTACTGCGATGATCACTCTTCACTTTCATGTACAACCGCAGTACAAATATGAATTATTTCATATATACTTCACATTATTATCATCATCATCATCGTCATTATCATTATCATTATAGCTGTACATTTTGTCAGTTTTTATCATCATTATTATTATCATGTTTGTATGAAACGAGACCAAGAACCTTATTATAAATTTTTGAAATAGTGCATTTTATTCATCAATTTGTACAAGCATACTACTTGTTTTTGACTTCTTAATTTCGTTTTTTTAAAAAAATCATTATCATTATCATTATTACTATTATTATTCCAGTATTATCATTATTTACTACATGCATTTATTATTAATATATGTACATAATTGCTGTCATTCAATACGTGAAATCAAACGTTTTATTATATGTCGCAGTTAGTACGCGCGTTGTGATTGGTCGATTTAGCGAGCCGTACTCAACTGTACGGAACGTAAAGTTTAAAGTTGGTTTTTCTTGCCAAACCGTTTCGTGATTTAACACCAACTGTTCTTAACTTTTATATGAAGTAAAAGTGTAAAACTTTCTTTTACTCTAAATTGACACGGTATTAATGCGTGCTAACGACTTTAAAACTATTTCAAATTGACTCGTTATGCTTTTGAGGTGCGTAAGAAATTTTAAGCCTTTCCGCGTCGATAGAAATCGTTCCCGCACCCGTCAGACACACAATAGAGATATAATAAATATCTTACTAACCTCGTCTTCTCGGTCTGTACTGTAAGTTACGGATCCTCGATTTTCCCAATCCCCTTCCCAGAGTCTTCGTTCCCCTTGATCAGCGGTCGGAAACGAAGGCTCTGGGAGCAACCATTTTGAAATAACCGAATTCTGCCAATCCGTTTCACTGCGCAGTCTGCATCTACGGCGCATGCCTGAAATGGTTGCTTCCAGAGCCTTCGTTTTCCGACCGCTGGTCAAGGGGAACGAAGACTCTGGGAACGAGATTGCGATTTTCCCCCATCGATTTATGGGCCTGCGCGCTTCGCGCCTGGGCCATAAATCGATGAGGAAAAATTTGGTCCGTAACTTCCACTACGGATCTTGAACTCGGTTAGTAAGAGTTATATAATAATGACATCACAACGAAATTAGCTCGACATGCCCAAAATGCTTGCCAGTTAACCACAAAAAAAATAAATAAACAGGAAAGTGTTATTCATTGTATAGCAAAAGCTTATCGCTATTTACTTGAGATGGACTAATTAAGCTGTCTTACATGTCTTGATTGAGGACAGTGGCTGGAACTAAATTTCCAGGTATACATTGAAACTGAAGTGTTTCTCTGTTTTGGAGCTATTTTCGTACTAATCATCAAAACAATGAAAAAGAGATATTCAGATTGAACTTTACGTATACTAATCTATGAATATTATTTCGCGCAATAATTTATTTATTAGTGTATATGTCTATCTTGAAAGTGTTGCAAGTAATAATGCAAAATTTTTAGATGAAACGAAATTTTACTTCCACATGTATTAAAAATTTAAATGAAAACCCGACGTTTTTAAGCATGCAAGAAATGCTCCAAAAGAAACGTCACCCATCGCCAGTGACAAGACTATGTTCAGATTTGAGTAATGTTTACTTCACTAAGCGATGCAATTTAGTCATTGGGAGTCTACTGCCCTCAGTGCCGTACCAGGCCTTGAAACCAATATATTAGGGACCTTACGCATATACGACGGCAACGGCGAGGACGACGCCTGGTAAAAGATGTGTTTCTATTTTACTTTGAAATTTCGCATTTATTGAAATCTATTCAGTGTGCTTTTCGATATTAAAAAATGCCTCAGCTAAATGTGCTAAGAATGCGTTCAGTTCCCAATATAAATACAAACAATTAGCCGTTGCGGTTCACGTTCTATAAACAACGTTGAATTTGGTCATTTCACGTTGTTGTTTTGCAGAGGACGGCAAAGAAATGTACAAAGATTTATAACGAACGTGCAAAGCTATTGTTCTGCTCATTAAACCTTTTGTTTGCTGACGTTCTCGTTGCCGTTGCCGCCTTGTTTTGCGTAAGGCCCCTAATTGTTCATACATGTATTCACACTGGTTTGCTTACGGTTAGCTTTTATTTGTTGTTTGGGGCAACTCCATTTTAGAATATTTAAGAAAGTCACGTTTTGTAATTAAATTTTGCGGAAATTTTGCAGATCAATCTGGTAGTGAAGTGGTGTTAGAGGCATGGTAGGAAACAGAGGTTCCGGGTTCGATACTGGGTTGGTTGTTTACATAGCTTCTGTTTTCTTCAATTTAGTAGAGAAAATTTGTTGATAGTGTGGCGAAAATGGCATCGATCGTTTACGAAATGGACAACTGCTTCGGCGCGCGCCATACGTATTGGTGATCGGGCATGTATAAAGTGGGTTACAATCAATGTATTTACACCAGTAGGGCAAATAAATACGTACAACCGAAGCTAAAGAGTTTTATCGTCTCCACAGGTCTTAGAGCTGCAAAGCAAATGATTCACGGATACCATGGCTTGCCACAGACATAACTACAGTTACGAAGGCTGCAGTCCTGATCATCCCATTGACCGGACGTAATATTTAAATCTGTGCAATTTTCAAAGCCACCAAGATTATTCGGTTCTCCTGTCACCCAGTTGGTAAATGACACGTCAGATCCATCAACCCATTCGTAAACAGCTTTCGCGTTTTCCAAGTTGGTAAGTCCAATCCATACTTTCTCAGCAAAGGCGACAACTTGATTGCGAACGAAATCGTTTTCTTCGCTGCTGTGTATGGACGTTAGATTACTGTTTAAAATGCGGCAATTTTGTTGAGCTTTGAACCAGTTGATCTCTTCAGTAAACGCCTTGAAACATGAATAATTAAAGAGGTGCCAGTCTGAGGTAGGACATATTGCTGTGGAAAGATTATTTTTGACAGAAATTATTACTATAGGAAGAAAAATTGTCAAGTGACTCCCTGAATAACAGAAAATCAAAAATCCACCATCTTTATGTTTTGCTAACTATCTTCACGATAACAAAACTTGGCACAAATGTTTGAAGACTTTAAAAGAGAATTAAAACAGGCATTAATTAAAATCAAACCTAAAACTGAGAACAACGTCCAGTGTTTGGGGAACAATATAGGACGTATAGGGTGTTGGCATGATTAAAAAAGTTTAATCTTCCTCGATAAAAATTGACAGATTTAAAATATACTGGTGAGGCATATTTGAAGTTACAAACTGGCTAAAAATGGCATAGAGACTGCCACTGCAAATACGCAAAACGTCAGATATGATATCGGCGACATACCAGAGATTAATACCACGTTGATACAGGTTTCAAACTACATCAGACAATTGAATAATCAAGTAAACCATGCTTTTATACCAGACTTACGGGTTTCGCAAAATCTTCCCGTGAAGTGTGGCTTGCATGAGCAGGTGAATCTCTTGCCTTTGACGTCACAAGTCTCGTGACAGATCCCTCCGTTAAGACATACGTGGCTTCCACAACATCCGTTCCGACATTCGGTATGAGGAAAATTGGCCTGGCCAAAGTACATTTTAAAAGTTTCAACATATAACTTGATTATTTGAGGTAGTAAAACAAACATTATGTTGAAGAACTAAAAGCATAATGTCCTTTTAGACGAAGCATTTGCTGTTGTTCATCAGTCTGTGGGATCAGGTTTCCTCAGCAATCAGAAGAATGCACGTGTCCTAGGTGTAACTAAAAGTTATGTTATCTGTTATACGCGGCCCTTCCTGCGATCGATCATCGTCATGCTGTGAACAGTTACTTGGCCGCTTAGTCGAAACTATTCCCACCTCCTCCCCAGGTACTTTGTGTTTTATTTTGTTATTTCTTTCTATATGGCGGATGTTTTTATTCCCA
Source organism: Catalaphyllia jardinei (assembly GCA_022496165.2). NCBI lineage: Eukaryota > Metazoa > Cnidaria > Anthozoa > Scleractinia > Caryophylliidae > Catalaphyllia > Catalaphyllia jardinei. The sequence goes on along the minus strand of CM042750.1, from coordinate 28,467,357 downwards.
CCTTTCTTGAAGAGGTTTCAATTTAAAATGATTTTCAAATAAAATCGTCACATTTGTGGCCATTAAACTGCAGACAGACTGTAACGTATTGAGAAAGTAAGCTATTATATTGGGCGAAAGACTTCTTTAAAATCTCGCGTAGAAGCTCCTGTTTTGTGATAACACCTTGAAGGCAGATTTTCCTGAGTTAACGTGCATGTTGGCCAAAGCAATATATTCCTTACCCTGATGTCGTAGTTGATAACCAGATCATAGTACTGGGATCCCTGCAGGGGTGACAGCCCGCTGGAACTGGTATGTCTGTTTTCGTCATTCAGTTGACAGTTATATTCGATCACATTCGTTAGATAGTTGAAGGAAATGCAGCGACAGTCACACCGGCATTTTCTAAAGCATTCGAGTGGCTCTGTGACTGTCCAGTTATCAAACATGTGACCAAGAAGAGCGTGGTCGTTTGCCATGTGTCTTGCAGGAGCGAAGAAGAATCCGCCTGTTAGACAATTATGATTATAAGGACACTGGGCCCCAACCTGTACTGTAAGGAGAACGACTTGAAGAGCTGTCGTGATGGTTAAATCCTTGAGTGATTCCAGATACATGGCTTGACTTTACGTAGACGGATATTTCACTTCAGAGAAAGAAATGGAACAAAAAATATCTTTCATTAATTAATTGTTTTTAAATGATACTGGAAGCTGTAGGGAAGTGCAACGCAGATCAAAAATTTTCTTTTTTGTTTAATATTGCAACAAACCTACTTTGAAATGACTTGACGTGAAGAAAGGTCGTAAACTGTCTGTCCTCTACATTTTCCACATTTAGGGATTTCAAAAGATACATTTAGTCTATGCAAAAATAAATTTGGGTTTTAGCAGGAGATTTTAAGGGGACAAAGCGTATCTGTCAAAAAATGATCGTCAAGGAAACATCCAGTTTGATCATAACCTTAGTGAATTTATTCTTCTATCGTTTTGTGCCGGGAAAACAACGGCGCTGACTGTGCAGTGAATTCGAACAATTTTTCCTTCATTTCCATTCACTTAGCCAGTAAAAGTTAACATTGCTCCGGTCTAGTTTAGACTTTCACTGTGTAAATTCATCAAATAGAGTTGTTTCGTGGATGGACCCGGGCCAGGTATTATTAATTATTTAACTTGTCTTTAAAACTATCCACCTGCTACCAAAATTACGAAATAAAATACCATGTTAGCATGCACCTTTTGTATTCTGCCAATCATTTGTGACAATGCTTTTCAACAAAGCCTTGGTCATTTTAATCGCAGGAAAATATCACGAAACCTCAAGTTTTTTTGGTTATTTGGTATTTGTTTTCATCCATATTTGAAAGACTGAAAGTTTTGTTTTTCAAACGTTCTTTCCCGAACGATAGGATCCACACACCCATATTTTTATCATTCTATTCTTTTGACTGTGGGTGAATTATTAATCTGGCATTATCCTAAACGAATACAACTCAACTTGTCCTGGCAACGCCCCAGCAAAAATTGACGAAACATCTTTGGGCCATGGTAAACAGATTGTTGTTTTTCTGCCCACCATGTAGATTTCACTGCAGTAAAATTCACAACGTTTTTATACAGATAGAAGGTTTTCCTCCCAGGTACCAGGCAGATAAGAATTAAGGTTTTTTTTCAGTTTTCAGTGCCCCTAAACTAAATACTTTATTCTCTACCATTTGTTGGTGCTCGCTCGCTACGCTCGCTCCGCGGCAACATAATCAGGATTTAAAATGAATATATAAAAGGGAGTACAAATTCTCGAATTCATCACTTTTTACCAGAATGCATTGCAGTTTTTTACCAGAATGCATTGCATTTAACCAGAGTGCACTTCGCCACGAACAACACGAAGACGTCATGCCGTCTTTTGGCGTGGATTCCAGTGAGAAACTTTTCTCTGATTTACCTGTAAACCGATGTGAAGGAGATCGTGACTGACTTTCGCAACACTTGCTTTTCCCTTTTTTAAAATGCAGTTCGTGAAAATTTGTAAATCTTGACGATTGTGATATCTTATTTTAAACCTAGTATGTCATTTCTTATCAGTATCGCCTCCGTGGTCGAATTTTTAAATCAGATGAAGAGAAATTGTCGTTACTAAAACTTGTAGAATAATTAAAACAACCGGAAACTGTAGGACACATGATCTATTCCTTTTCATTCAAACATGAATTTTAACTTGAGTTTTAGCATTTTCAGACTTCTGGTGATGGACGCGTCTTCGATCGACACTTTCGACACTCTAGAGACAAATAAAGTGTACCAGTACAGAATTTATAAGCGAGATTTCTGCTCCTACAATTTTCATTTTTTCGATTTTCAGGTGAAGGGAAGGTAGATGTGTATTGTATGTGTATGTGCTTTATTGTCTCGATCCCTTGTCACACATCGTCATCGATGCGTCATTATGCATGAAATTGATGCATACAAGGACAGATTTTAAGTTGCACACCACAATTTGATACTACTTTAAGAAATAAAGGTTATAATGTAAGACTTGGAACGTGCAGATAGATTAATGACTACGTAAAATTTGTCATTATCAACGGAATGAGTGGCAGCATTACTGTCTTTTAGATACCCTAGTTTTATCCTATATTAAGCCTTTCTCGAGTGACTGCATATAAACTGAGGCAGGCGATCCCTGGTAATTATCGAATCCATCGCTTCAACCACCCGAAAAGAGTGGTCTCTTTAGTGGATCCGCCATCTCGTCGAACTAGGACCACTTTAAGTGAAATGTCATTTTACGTAGTTGCCCCAAAATTGTAGAACGCTTTGCCGCATGAAATCCGCTCTGTCTCTCACGTTGATACTTTCAAGCGCCATCTCAAGGCGCACCTGTTTAGCAAAACTTTTTTCTAAATTTTATTTTCCCTTTTTAAGTACGTGTTATATGTTTTATTTGACACTGTATATTATTAATCGTTTAATTTTATCACATGTTAAGCGCATTTGATTATTTTTATGGAAAATGCACTATATACGTTTTTAAGTTGTTATTATTATAATTTCTTGACGGCCGGGCTGTCAAACTGGCGAGATTACTTCAAAATATCTTCAGTTTTGTTGGTGTTTTATTTTGGTAGAAATTACAAGGCCTTTACAAGGAAAAGTGTTCCTTATAATTTTCCCACTTGTACGTGAGGACAAAATAATTTGAGGAAAAATACACAACTCAAGGCAGACAGCTCGGCCTCAAATGCGGCTGAATTTGTTTTTAAATTTCACAAAGAAACTGTTAGTTGGATTAAACAAGATCTGCAGAGTTATTCTTCTTTACTAACGCACTTCGCGGGCGCGCACTTTTGTAATAACACTCAACACTTGTTTAACCAAAATTAATAAAGGAAACAATGCATGGAAACAGAAAACAAAATACAGGATGAATAAATTTCTAGAGTCATACATACCATGAACACGAGTTGTGTTTTCTTGCTCTTCGTCAATAGTAGTTGGAATTACCAACAACAAAAAGATTGAAGCTAGTGTTTTCAATGATAAGCAAGTACCGCTGAAAACACCTTTAGTGCTACAAACACGTTTGATAGGCGCAGGTGACTCAGCAGTGTTAATAAAAATAACACATGATTATATAACTCGCTCGCTAATTGGTTCCCTAATATGATTTACATGAAAACTGATATCGTAATTTACGGGCCATACTACTCAGAGAATGACTTGAAGAGCTGTGGTGATGATTAAATCCTTGAGGAATTCCAGATACATGGCTTGACTTTACAGAGACTGGTATTTCACTTCAGTGAAAGAAATGAAACAAAAAAAATATATCTCTCATTAATTAATTGCTCTTTAAATGATACTGGAAACTGTAGGGAAGAACAAAGCATATCCAAAATTTACTTTTTAACAAAGCAACGAGCCAACTTTGAAATAATTAGGGGTAAAAAAACGTCGTAAAATCTGTCCTCTACATTTTCCACATTTCGGTACTTCGAAAGATATTGACATTAACATGGGAACATCCAGTTTGCTCATAGACTTGGACGGAATTCCTTCTACCGTTTTGTCTCGGGAAAAACAACGGTACTGCTGTGAAGTAGAATTCGAACACAACTTAATAAAAAATGTTCATTATTTCCACTCACTTAGCCAATAAAACTTAACATTGCTCCGGTCTAGTTTAGCCTTTCACTGTGGAAATACATCATTATCAAACAGAACTGTTTCGTGGATGGGTTGAGTCAAATACTTTTAATTATTTACTAAACAGTCTTTGAAACTATCCACCTGCTACCAAAATTACGAAATAACTTCCTATGTTAGCCTGCACCTGTTGTATTCTGTCAATCATTTGTGACAATGGTTTTCAACAAAGGTCTGAATCATTTTAATTCTAGCGACTGAATGCCGAGAAACCTTAAGTTTTTATATTTTCAACTTGTTTTCATACGTAGAAAGCTGAAAATTTTGTTTTTCAAACCTTCTTTCCCGAACGATACGACCCAAACATTCATATTTTTATCATTATTTCATTTCTTTTGACTGAGTGCGACTTATTCATCTGGCATTGTCCTAAAGGAATACACCTCAACTCACGGTCCTGGCAATGCCTTTGCTAATATTGACGAAGTATCTTAAATTGGGCCATCGTACACAGATTGTTGTTTAAATTATCTCGCTGCCCACATGTCACCATGTAAATTTCACTGTAGTAAAATCCACAAAGCTTTTTTTTACTGAGATGGAAGATTTCCCCGCCAGCTCCCATGCTCCTAAATTAAATCCTTTATTTTATCCTATTTGTTTCATCCTATATTAACGTTTTATTTAGAGTGACTGCATATAAAACTGAGGCAAGTGATGCCTGGTTGTTATCGAATAATGTATGCCTTTTCGAGCTGTCGAACTGGCCAGATAACTTCAAAAAATCTTTAGATTTGTTGGTGTTTTATTTTGGTACAAATTACAAGGCTTTTACAAGGAAAAGTGTTCCCAAATGATTTGTCCAGCCAACGTACGCGCCAAACTGGACTAGCCGTCAAAGTTATTTTATCGCTGTAATTTTATCCAGACATGTTTTAAAAGATACAACAGTTAAGGAAATGGTTAAAAAAAACCAAATTTCGCCAAAATTCGGCTTCTTTGAAGATTGGCGAAATGTTGGCAAGTTTTTGAAACTACGAGTGACACTTATTTTACGCTACTTTTTGACAGATTTATTATTCACAAACAAAATTGGTTCTAAGGCGACCCAGGCATCGCATGAGGATCTTACAAAGCCGCAGTGTCAGTCTAACAGGTCCCCGGACCTTCAGGAGTCGGAAGTGGAGAACTTTTAGTGCGGTGGTTGCGTCTAGCCGATCAGAAACGTATTACGAAGGAACATATCTGCTGCTGTGTATCCAGATTTTGAAGAGAAGACTTATTTCCAGAAATTCCCAAAGTTTGCCGATGCCAGCTGCCCACTAAAACGAATCAGTAATCAGGATTATTATATCTCTAAGACTAGGTTTACACTAGAGGAGATCTTTTCGGATTCGTAGATGTTTCCGGATTCATTAATTTTAGGGTATTCGGATTAGTAAGCGTTTACACTAAAAGGATATTCGGATTCCTAACCGTTTACACACGACGACAACTCCGGGAACATTCATGATGAAATGGTTAACAGGCTGTTTGTTTTACAGGAGTTGAAAGAATACCCTCGGAACACTTGTGGTTGCGGTCGACCTAGAGGCCATTTGAATCGAGTTTCGAATGAAAGGAGCGAAAATGATGGTGGAGATTTTTTGTCTTCTGTGGTTGGTGATTCTCAAATCAGCTTGATATAGTGTCGGAGACACATTTGAGCTGCGATACTGTTGACCGTGAGCTGTGGTTAGCTCGCTGCTGTGCCCTGAAACGGACAGGAATATTCGTATCGGAAGGCAAGGTTATGTATTTTATTTTACCGATTTTAAGAAGTGATGTTTTGATGTTTTATTCCTGACATTAATCAGTGTGTCAACAGCTGTTTTGACACTGGGAGAAGTTGACTTTTTAAAATAAATTAATCTCGAGAACATTTTGTTTGTTGAGTTTGTTAAATTCGAGATAAAGCAATGGTTCTCGGCTTATCAAGACCAAGTTTATGCGTGGTTTAGTCTCGCTCGACTGCCGACTGAGGCTGCTAGAAAATTATTTCTGCATCATTTTCTGAAGGAAACGAATTTGTTTTCTGGCTTCTCTAACCTGTTAAATGCCTCGGCAAGACTATTTTGTACCTTATCTTTTGCCCAGTCACGTAAAGTATCATCCTAATTCTCAAAACTTTCCGCCATTTTAAAACGGCAGAGGAAAAACTTTGTAATGATGACGTCAATCGTGCATCTGTCCTCTAATAGATCATAGGCGAGAACCAATCAAAATGCGAGAATAACTTGGGTTATTATATAAAAGCGTTTACACGGCAGAACTGTCCGGATTCAAAAGTTTTCGGATTCAAAGTTCCCACTTTAGATTCCGGATTCAAAATCCCCGGAGACATGACCAAACCGGGATGTTTTCATTTCGGATTCGTCCTCTTGTGTGTAAACGGCAAAACCAATCCGGTACTAAAACGTTCCGGATTCATCACGAGTCCGGAACAATTTCATAAATCGATGGAGAAAATACTCGGTCCGTAACTTTCGGTACGGACCTCGAACTCGGTTAGTAAGAGGTATGGACATAATTATCCCCGAGACAATTCCAAATGCATGGCAGAATTAGGTGTGCTATGAAACATATAGTAGAGCCATTTACATGTATCCAACCACAAAAAAATCTGTGACTGTGAGAAAATCTCAGCTGCATAAATCGATTTCATAGGTATATTTGGCTCTTTTCGTGTATGCGTTAATATAACTAGGGCGTTTATTTATATGCGAAGAAAGATCGGAAAGAATGTCGGATACAATGACAATGTTATTTTCTGCCATTTTCTGTTATTTTCTAACATTTTGAACTAGACTGCGAAATTAACCACCGAGTACCGCGCTGAAGCGCTCACGACTGGCCGAGTCACACTGGGGGTTAAATTTTAGTGGCGTCTTCTGTGCGGGACGCTATTTCTTGTGAAGACTGTGAAGGCCTGGCGGTTGGAAGAAAGCCGTACAGGGACTACACAATGCGAATACTTGTCATACAATTTTGCCCAGACTGGTGAAAAAGAGAAAGAAACAAAAACTAAAGCCAAAAAAAGAGAGAAACGGTCTGTTCCTATTGCTTTAGCAGTGCAGGAATGTAAGAGGGAGGAAGGGGTGGGGAGAGGATAGAACGCTTATTTGAAAGCTTATTAAAGGCAGTTTTTTTCAGGTGGGGTGGAGTGGAGTTTAACATAGGTTTTATTACTGGTATAAGCTGTCCATTGCGTGACATAAAATGACCGTTTCGTTGTACTACAAATAATTTCAATTGATTGATATGGCATGACGGTTACGTGGGCTGTACTGATCGTTATACCAACCGAACCGTTACACGTCGCGTGAAAAACCACGTTGCTAAGTTTCAGCGAGGACAAATGGCACGTTCGTCGCAGTCGCAAAATCCACCAAAAACATGCAACTCAACATGCAAGCTAAAAATCTCCGTTTTGGCAAACTATGCGGAAACAACAACTCGACCACCAATTATTCATCGTCTGTAAGCAAGTTTAACTGCCGCTTACTGCACACGCGTCACGGCAACTAAAAGAAACGAAAGAAAAAACGACCACAAAAATAAAAACCAAACTATACCGGCGAGTGAGCAATTTGTAATCTCTAAAACAGATGGATCCTCTCATAAGCAAATTGATACGATCCTCAAGGCGGGGATAAACGTGCAGGCTGTTTTGACGTCATCTAACACGGCCTTTCTGCAAATTGCAAGCAACGCTAAATCTCTCTGCTTATTTCATTAACCACTGTTTGGCGATTTTGTGTAAATTGTGGGTGATTTTTGGGCATTTTGGGAGAGATAGTTTTTCTCAAAGGATAGTTTAAATGAGTTAGATATCAAATGTTGAAGGTTTGATGGATTTGGAAAATTGAAATTTGAAGTGAAGAATTAAAAGATGGACACCAAACAGTCCCCTACCAACCTGGGGCTCTTTTTTTTTTTGGGGGGGGGGGGGGCATGGGTCAACTGTCTGGTAGTGTTTCCAACCCATTTTGATCGTAACAATTTCATTTTAACATTACTTCAAATTTAATTTCTATTCATATGTACCCCCGTCTTGAGGAGGCTTTAATATATTAGAACGAGGCCCTGCACGATGCACACCAGTTTTCAACTGAACAAAAGATTGTAACTTGCTTAGATCGTTCTGCAGTATGTAACAGAGCCGGAAAAAGTGTACAAACGTGTTTAAGATGAGGTGCGCATGTTCCATTGAAATAGACGTGCGTTTGAGCGGACCTGTAAAACGAAACTAACAATCGACGTTAAAATTAAGCTTAACATGAACCTTACATAAACGTTAAAAAGTGGGTCATGTAGCAGCTCTCAGTCGTAAGGTCTCACATGAATGGCTTGCTACCCTTTGAGAGTACAATAGAACAAACAACAGAAACAATGCCCCCAGCCCTAAACCAATAACAGCTGCTGCGATGATAAAACAATACCAGCTTAAGACAGTTGCTACACTACTGAAAAAAGTCGGCGTGCCGGCCCTTGCAATTTCTTTGACGCACTAAAAAAAATAAAATTTTCTTACTCCAAAGCCTCTTAGCGGGTCAAGCTCGGAGTTTAATTTGCTACAACAAAAACACTGCGCGAATAGACCCTCGGCAAAAATGGCTACCTTTGTATTAATCTTTTGTTTGTTATCCCTAACGAGGTTTGAATACCAACAAAACAATAATTTATAGGTAGCCATTTTTGCATAGGGTCTACTAAAAGAACTCAATTACAGCATGTAGAGTTATTTTGGCCACGTATAAGATTAGCTTTAAACTGAAGGAAACCTCAAAATAATACTTTACATAGATAGAAAAACATCAAAGAGATAATAATAAACCATAAAAGAACAACGATGGTTAAGGGCGAAGATTGACACGGATTACAAACGACGAACAAGATGCGCATGCTGTGTAGTTCCTTTAGTAAGTACAGAAAATGGCTGATAAAAAAAACCTTTCCTCACGGGTAACCTGCTTGCAGTTGGCTTTTCCCGCAGAGGGCGACCTGTACCACTTACAAGGTTCTTTATAATTGGCCAAACGAAACTAAAGGTAGACAAAACAAACACTGCCTCTAGCTCTAAAACAGGTGCAGATTAACAGCAACGAAGCAAACGAAGTGCAGGTCAACTTTTCCGGACCCGGAGTCCGACAAGCATTGAGTAGTCCTGTACCTTTTTGATTCGTTCTCTTATCCTGTAGCTCCTATTGTTTCAAGCGCTGGGAGCATTGTTTAATTCATTTACCTATTGTTTGCTGAACCAATCACAAATTCTGTTTAGAAAGCTACAGGCTTTCTCCAAGCATTACACGTCACGAAGTCGAACGCAAAAAAAAAGCGGTATGGACGACAAGGTTTTTCTTCCCCAAGCGCCGTATGCATGTCTAGTCCCAATCAGATTCGTGTTAAAACTCTCGCTTTTAACAGCACTCCGATTTTGGTTTTCGAGAGAAAAAGACTGCAAACAGTTTACCTGGCCATTAATCATTTTAACCAGTCCGCACTGCGCAGTCTAAGCACCCTAATGTACACATAGTAAGTCGCACTCGATGGAATGAAAATTCGTTACGAGCCACAAACCTTATCTTTGAGGCTATTGGCCGTTCCGAAATTCAGCAGGCGACTGGGGCGAGTTTCAAACTTTAACCAATCGATAAACTGACACCACCACATGAAAGATATGTTAACATTGGTCATTTGACCAAGTATGATACTTTTAGGGTGAAAAGAGACCAAGTTATGGACCTTTAAATTTGGTTCAAAATCCATACAAACGTCTCTAACTTTGAGACAGCGTCCCTCAAAACCATGTAAACTCTTAAATTTTTTTATCAATTTTGTGACAACTGTAAAATCCCTACATGCACCTACTATTTGAAAGAAGCTGAGATGAAAATTGCTATGTTTGCCCATTTTAAACAGTATTACGGAAATCATAAAAAATTAAGAGTTTGTATATTTTTGGGGGACGCTGTCTCAAACTTAGAGACGTTTGTATGGACTTTGAACCATATTTTAAGGTCCATAACTCGGTCTCTGCTCACCCTAAAAGCATAACACTTGGTCAAATGACCAATCTCAACATGACCTTTCACGTGGTGGTGTTAGTTTATCGATTGGTTAAAATTTGAAACTCGCCCCAGTCCCCTGCTGAATTTCGAAACGACTATTTTCAAATTCTTCTTTTAACAGCTTAATTGATTTTTACCGCTGCGAAGTTGTTTCATCAAGTGATAAGAGAAAGAACAAAGCATAGAGCTCCGCATCCATAATGATAGTTGACAGGAAACTTAGAATTTACTTCATGTAAGTAGTTGCAAAATGTTTACATTTTGGGATGTCGTACATGAAACGCAACAAAAAAACGTAAACAAACTCTTGAGAGTGCGCAGTACTGACTGGGAAGCCCAGTCAATTTTTATGTACATATAAATACATTATACTGCATAATAAATCAGAGGTTCTGATCAAGGATAAGCTTGCATTAAAAATGAGAAACTAAAAACAATTACAATAAAATTATTTAAGATTAGGACAAAATCAGATGGCAGCTTCACAAGAATAGTTCATTCTTACATGGAGCTCTTATCCAAGTTACTAAGCACAGTAATGATTATTGTACACTGGCCACCACATGTTCAATTATTGCATAAAAGTCTTCTTGGGTCAAGTGTCAGACGTTTAAGAAAATTTAACCGACGTTCCATTATCTTGTCTATGTGAACAACCATCAACGCCTTCTTCCAGTCCCTTCTTGCAATCCTGAGATGGTTATAGCTGATAAACTCCCTTTATTGATGATTTGAAATTCTCAGCACTTGCCTACTTGACAGTAGCAGTCTAGTTGGACGGAGAAAATAGATCTTCATAACCCCAGGGCATGAAACGATTAGCTTAAAACAGATATGTCCCAATGCTATTTAGCAGCTTTATATATTCTAAGAGCGACAAATACAGCTAAACTTCCTACTGCTAATCCAATTGATAAGGCGCCTAGTTTGGATTCATAGAACCGTTTTAACAAGCTGAAAGCAGGATTTGGAGGTTCTTCTTCGCAAGGGCCAAGTATTGGTGGTCCATCTGTCACCGTCTCCTCTGGTGAGTTTGAAACTTGCTGTGTCTGTAGGAAAAAAGTGAAATTAGCTGCCCTGTAAGAAAATGTATTGCACACAAGTATGATCAGGTCATATTCTAGTGTTTGATTTGATCTTGAGTCAGACCATGCAGGGAAGTTATATCATACAGTCATGTCTTCAAAATAAATTTGTCATGTTACCCAGTGGGGGTGGGGGGTACTCCCTATAATGGCCAAGAGAATGACCCAAACCTCCCCCCCCCACATTCCCACCCACACCCCCGGGGGGGGGGGGGTACTCCCTATAATGGCCTATATGGGGAGGCTCCGCCCGAAAGGGGTACCTTTTTCAGGGTTCAGGTATATAAAAGGGTAGGGATTTCACAAGTTGAGGTATATAAAAGGGCCTTTAATTATAACACTGACATGAACACTGGGGGGAGGGGTACTCCCTATAATGGCCTATACGGGAGGCTCCGCCTGAAAGGGGTACCTTTTTCAGGCTTCAGGTATATAAAAGGGTAGGGATTTCACAAGTTGAGGTATATATGCCCCTTATGGCTGTATTCGCTTATTGATTAAGCAATAATTGAAAATGAAAACAAGACTTCCTAAAGTAGGTATGTGGAAGGATTACCTTATTCACTAAAAAGTATATAAAAGGGGTACGTTTTCTGCTAAAATGATATATAAAAAGGTAAGGGGTTGGACCTCGGGGTGGAACCTCCCCATATTAAACTTTGTTAAGTAAACCCCCGCCCCCCTCCCCGGGTCACGTTAGCACACTGCGTCACTACAGACTTCTAGCTGGTTTGTTGTTCAAGAGAATGATCAAGAAATAGCCACCCATGAAGCAAAAGAAGGAAGCCTCTGTTTTTGTTCACTGACATTTGAAAGCTCCCAGATTTTCCATGATTTGCCAGGAAAAAATAAAACTCGCTCCAGTGTTCGTAATAACTATACGGTATATAAAAAATAACTCACTAATAGGGCCTTTTTTCTCCTGTCTTGACAATCTCAAGATCATCTTTATCAAAATTAAACAGCAAAAGACCCCCTCCCCCAACCCATAATTGTAATCCCTGCACTAGTAGAAGTTGCTCCTGATGGATGATGGGAAGGTTCATGCTCCCCCAAAGGAAACTCACCAGCAGTTGAGCTTCAGCGTTCTTCTCCAGGAGTAACCAAACTGATTCTTCTGCTTTGCGAAATTCATTAACTGCTACATCATGAGTCACACATTCTAGGCTTGTGGCATTCAACTGTAAATGAAATAATTCAAAATTTTAATTGCATTCAAAAAGTATTATTTTATAATATGTCATTATACAGTGGAATCCTGATTTCTCAAACCCTTATTTTTTTGAACCTCTTGATAACTTGAACCAAAAGTTGTTTCCCCCTCCTTGGTCGAACACTGTAATTTTGCTCCTGATTTCTTGAACTATCCAATTTTTCAAACCAATTTTCATTTCCCTCATAGGTTCGAAAAATTTCACTGCACAGTTTATGACTACTTCCTCCAAAATTTTGCAAATTACACACCAGATAAATTGTTTACCATTAACTTCCTGTATAACATCATTAGTGTTGCTAGTTATTTTACTTTCCCGTTACATGCATCTTTGTTTTGAATTTGACGTAGATCATCAAAACTGAAAGACAATCTGACAAGCACTTACTGCCAATATCCTATCTCCTGGTTCCAGTCTCCCATCTACTCCAGCTGTACTGTCAGCCCTGACAGTGGTAATGAAAATACCTGGGTCAGAGCCAACATGAGGATGGTCAACACCTCCACGAATATTGAAACCAAATCCTAAAGTAAAAAAAAAAAAATGAAAAAAAAAGAAGAAGAGTACCGGTATAGGCAAACACTCTTTGTTTCTACTTAGTGGCATTGTTAACTAGTGTTTCTAGTGTAACAGTTTTCAATAAGATTCCAGTTCTCAAATTACAACATTTTTGGGGTATGTTCCATTGACACTGCAACCTTAGGTAATTACATAACCCAAGGTTATAAGCCGACAACCTATTTGATTAGAATAATACATTAGATAACTAAGTAGCCTTAAACTGATGAGGGAAATCGTTACCTACAAACATATTAAGCACATTGAAGGCTAAGGTTTGACTTCGGGTGTAATGTTAAGCGAATTTGGTACCATGAAAACTATTACTTTACTAGTACAAGGAAAAATAGATGAAAAAGTTAACTTGAATTGTGATTGATGTCACTGCCTTATTATTATCAAAAAAACTGAGCTATGGAGACATAATCAACAAATTCAACCTAGAGAGAGAGAACTCTTTCAGATAATTATTTGTGCTCATAATGTTTAGTTATTCTCAACATCGGACAATTAAAAACAGCCCTAACAAAATACTTGTGCTGACTGAAGTCTTAAAAATTGAGTTTCCATTTGACAACTAGATTATTCACTCTCAACTTCTATGAGGGAGAAGTTAATGAGGCCGAAGGCCAAATCAACTATCAACCCATAGAAATCGAGAGTGAATAAATCTAATAATTGTTTTAGTAGAATTTTTACTAAAAGTTCTCTTCAACAAACCAATTTAAATTGTTTTTGTACATCATGGTTAATTTTACACTTTAGAATAATTGCACAGACTGAAATGTCGTTGGGAATTTCCCACTGTGTACCCACTCAGCAGTTTCTTCAACATTTTCTAGATTTTTTTTAAGTCACAAAACCATGATTGCCCTTAAGTTTCGTCTTCTCTGGAATTTAATCATCCAATTTCTTCTCTAACTTTGCAAACATGAGAAAACGTCACAAAAAAAATACCTCACATACGTAAACTAGTAGTAATCAAAGATTACGAGAGTGCGTTCGATGCCGTATAAACTTTTATACAGATACCTTAAATGATTTCCCTAGCTGACTTTCAACCTCTAAAACCCAACCTTTTTTCATCAACAACCGAGGTTTTACAGAAAGATATTTCAGTGACAAAGTCCATGCCATTCTGATTGAAGAGGTCCCGGTACAAACTAAGTTGCATGACGGCACCAGTTTCCGTAGACTTACAAGTTTAATAGGACTCAGTTTAATAGGATTCAGACCTGAATAGGACTAAAATATTTACATCAGCCTTCAGATTTCGTGCTAAATATTGTCACATTACCTTGTAAAGTTAAACGCTACTTTTGGCTGCGAGCCAGAGCACATGGAAAGTCTAAAGTCTACATGGCCTACTCACGTGCTCACATGTTCGTCACATGTATTATCGCGTCTCAGTTACGGTACCAGTTTACTGGCCGTGACCATAGTTAAATAATAATAACAAGCAGGCCGACACATGAAAGAAAACGTGACACAAACAAAGCACATGGTCGATTGCAGTGATGTCATTTGCATCTGAAGAATTTTTTTGGGGGCCAAATTTGTAACGATGAATACACGTCCAAAAATTCCAAGAATGTCGATTTCAACAGCATTATGAAAGCGTTTTTTGACAAATGCAAAGATAGCATCCATTTTGCGCAAAAGTATGCAAAAATATATGCCTGCAAACATCATCTGTTCCAAGAAGCGAATAGTTTCCGAGATCGTAGCTTGAGGAAAACTGTAAGCTTCAAGGAACAGATATTAAATGTCCAAGGACAAATATCTGTAGATCTATTTTTGTGCCAAATAGAGGCTATTGTGCTCATTATTCTTCAAATATTTTTTGCAACATGCCCAGGTTTGAAAATTGGGGAATATTTAACAATTATTCCACAAATGCGAGTTGGATATGAGATGATAGATAGCCAACGAGGCGCGTAGCGCCAAGTTGGCTATAATCATCTCATATCCAACAAGCGCGAGTGGAATAATTGTTTTATTAAAAACGCCCCAAAATACAGAAAACTAGACTACAATGAAAATAAAGCGGCCCCAAAAATCGCGCATATGCTCGCCATGTTTGTAGATCATGGTATAATGGCTCATAACCCATGATGGCTAAGCCAATCAAAACTCTCGAATTGCATTATCCAGTGATCCAGTTTTTATTAATCTCAGATATTCCCCAGTTTTGACCGGGGAATATTTGGTCATGTGGCGTGTTTAGACCAATCGTGTGAGAGTAAAAATATCTGATAGATTTTACACAAAATTTGAATACACCATATTACAACTGCTGTGGGAATGCCTAATAAATGTGAAAATATTCTTACAGCATGGTCTTGAAAGATTCTGCAGGAAGAAGATTCCATTGCAGAGGAAATGAGCACACAAGGCTTTCATTTCACGCTATCAAAAATAAAGATGATCACTATAAAAAAAAAACCGTGTACTTTATCAATTCACACTTAGCGCTCGGCTGAGAAATTCAAGTCGTGCGATCGACTTGATTTATAACTAAGCTTATTTAAAACATTCTAAGTAAAGATGATAAATATATTGAATATACAGTCATTTCCCAAAATTTATCAAACCTAAACTACAGACTAAAACTAGAGAAAAATGGTGCAAAATTTAAGCTTAACATGCATTGTACTTGTAGAGTCGTGTAGTAACATGCAGCGTAAAAACAAAAAAGAAAAAAAAGGAGGAAAAAATTAGAGCCGAAACCGAAGGGAGCAGGTGGCAGCTAGAACACCCAAACAAGTCATTAATTTTACATTCACCTGGAGTCCGAACTAAAAATAAAACCTAATTTTAAATAACTACGTCTAAGAAAGCCATTAGCAAGTATTTAAGCAGAGACATGTTTAATTAAATCGTATTTTAAAACTATCATCATTTCGAAATCTATAAATAGCATGCCGTTTCGTGCAGGTGACAAAAAGGCCCATTGAAAGTAGCAGCAAAAAATTCACAGATTTATTCCCCAGACTGTCTTGTATATACTTGTTCCGTTTATAGTACTTATTGCAGTTTTCGACATCTAATAAGGCCAAATTTTTTGCTTTCGTACGGGCCCTTACGCTTACCTTCGTTGCCTTTCGTCAAATGCACAACAACCAAGCGCGACCTGTCCACCCCTCTGCCAAGTTCGTCCCACAGTTGCTTTCTTTCGTCATCACTTGCCCGCCCCTGTTTAAATAAGATTACAGTGACATTCGTTACAAGGATTCAAGCGATTTCTACTTATTTATGCTTGTACTCACGTTCATCTTGCATGGAACTCTTGATGATGCCAAGTTCCAATTCTTCTAGATAAGTGCAAGGTTCAAGGCGCTCGAAAAGGTACTGGAACCAGTGGAACGCACTCCTTTCCAAGCTTCACGCAGTCTTCAACAGCATGTCACGCCTCTCAAACGACTCGTGTCACGCAGTACCTGGGAGCGTGTTGGTACGGGATATCCTAAAGCAAAATAATGCAACGTCTAGCCATCAGGCCTTAATTAAGGACTATAAAATGTTTAAGCAAGCAACCGGAACGATGATCCTGCTGGTATACGTTGGATCACTATAGTGATCTAATCGGCTTCACAAATAAAGGCAGGAACGGATACAACGTAGAATGTTTTTTTTGAAGGTGTACTACATTTCGGCTGGCCAAACCAGCCTTCTTCAGGTGCAATGGAAATCTTACACTGGTCCGTGTATTTATGTAGTATATTACCGGAAATACGTAAAAATAGTTGACAGTGTAAATGAAAGATAAACATATCGTCAGGATCTAGTGTTCTAAAAACCTCATCTACATGATCCAATGTAACCGCTGTCATTTACAATACATAGGAGACGAAACGACGTTTAAAAGACCGATTTAATGAACACCGCCGTACTATAGATAACCCTAACACCACATCTAAAACTACTACTGCTGCAGCATATTTCCTGCCCTCTCCAACCACACTTCTAATGACATGCAACTAATTGTCTAATACCCATCGAAAAAATCTTCTCTAACCGAGACTCCATTCGCAAGGCCAGGGAGGCCTTTTTAATTCAAAAAGGCAAAACACTATATCCTGACGGTCTGAACATCCGTGAAGAAACATTTTAATTTATTATTTTACTTCACCATATGTTTATCTTTCATTTACACTGTCAACTATTTTTACGTATTTCCGGTAATATACTACATAAATACACGAACCAATGTAAGATTTTCATTGCACCTGAAGAAGGCTGGTTTGGCCTGCCGAAATATAGTACACCTTCAAAACAATTTCTTAATTAAGGGTTTATTCTGACCGAAGAAAGGGGACAGTGGGTCCATTTCAATAAAAACAAAATTCAATTAAGTCCAAACATGTCAACTGAAAATGTGTTGATACGCATTGACACAACTGCATCAAAATACATGGAAGAGACAAGTGGTGTAAAGGGGGGGGGGGGGGGGGGGCGACCCCCAAAAAAAAAGGATGGGGGTCCCTGTCATACCTTTTAGGGTTAGAAAGCAGTTTTGGTACCTTGTAAGTGTCCAGTGTCAAAAGGTCCACAGCGAGAGCCTTTGCAGTATCCGTACCTCTTAGGGGAGAAAAAAATTTCAAGTCACACCCACAAAACAGGTTGTTGATACCTCATAGGGGTTCTTTCAAATTTTCTTATGAGCACACAAGTTTCTTTTTATATGGGAATCCTCCACTCCTCACCAGGGTAAGAGTTTAGACCAAGTTGCACTCCTACAAGACATGGTAGTGCTAATTTTTATTTAATAATTGAATTAGTAATATTACCTTATATTAAAATTTTTAGATAGCTGTATTTGTAATTTTCTAAGTATTTCCACCACAGTCCAGACGTAAATTGATGTAGAAATAATATACAAACTGCGGTTACAAACATGACAAAACGACGCATGTTGTAAAAAGCTTTGATTAATTACTTAACGTTTCGTATGCCTCAACATACATCCTCAGAAGTGACGGTTGGATAATAAAACAAGATATTTAAGTGCCTAAGAGAAAGACTGGAAACTAAGACAATTCTGAAAAAAAAACTGATAATACACAGACCTATTTAAGTCTGCTGGACAATATATAAAAGCTAGTAAGGTAAAAGTTTCTCGCTGCCCACATTATCATTTAAAGAAGGTTTTAAATCCTTAATCAATAATGATTCTTTAATTCTGCAATGCACATCAGAACGCCCGGTTGCTAAGATTTCAAAATGGTCCCATTTAATATTGTGTCCTGTTGAGGTAATGTGATCCGCTATGGCAGATGCTTGACCATTCTTTGTGAGAGCTTTGAAATGTTCAGTTTTTCTGTCGTGTAAACGACACTTCGTTTTACCTATGTAAAAGTCCTCACAGTCCCAGCAGCTAGCTTTGTATACAAGCTTAGACTTGAGAGACCGATTAAGCCTGTCCTTGTAGGGGAAAAAAGAGTTAATGCGGTGAGTGCTACGAAAAATAATTTTTAGGTTAATACAACCATAGAACCTGTAGATACAAGATTTCAGTTGCTTAGTGATGATTTTACTCTGAAGACCCAGATAAGGTAAAACAATGTAAACATCTCGTTTGGGTGCCGTGGTTATAGGATCTTTAGGTTTGTTGCGGTTTCTTGTCACAACAGCGTTCGTGTTGTAAGTAATAACACCACAGGGGTAGCCGTTGCGTGACAAAAGAATCTTAAGATCATTAAGGGCAGGTTGCAATAAAGAGGTTGAGGAACAGATGTGGACACAGCGATAAGTGAGTGTTCGGATTAGGTTGATCTTGTACTTTCGAGGTGTGAATGAGTCCCATTTAGTGTAAAGACCAGTGAGAGTTTTCTTGCGGTAGACGGATGTGGAAAAGGAGTTGTTCTCATGGCGTTTGACTGAAACATCAAGGAAAGGAATTTCGTAGTTGTTTTCAAATTCAATTGCAAATTGAATGTTTTTATGAAGAACTTGGGTAGATTAGGCATGGCATACAATTTGTCAAGGGATATCACTGCCCTTGACAAATTGTACGCCTTGCCTAATCCACCCAAGTTACCAGAGTTACCTCGCGCTGTCTTGAAAGATCTACTTGTTTTTGCCACCAAGAAGAGTCATTGATGGCCAGTACTATGATCAGGTTGACGGAGTTGCCATGGGCTCTCCTTTAGGTCTGGTTTTGGCAAATATCTTCATGTGCCATTTTGAGGAGAAGTGGGTTATGAACAGCAACAATCGTCCTTCTGTTTGGTTTCGATACGTCTATGATACGTTTACCTTATTTCACAACAAAGACACGGCTATCAATTTCCTTCATTATCTAAACAGCCGACATAAAAATATTCAATTTACCGTTGAATTTGAAAACAACTACGAAATTCCTTTCCTTGATGTTTCAGTCAAACGCCATGAGAACAACTCCTTTTCCACATACATCTACCGCAAGAAAACTTTCACTGGTCTTAACACTAAATGGGACTCATTCACACCTCGAAAGTACAAGATCAACCTCATCCGAACACTCACTTATCGCTGTGTCTGCATCTGTTCCTCAACCTCTTTATTGCAATCTGCCCTTAATGATCTTAAGATTCTTTTGTCACGCAATGGCTACCCCTGTGGTGTTATTACTTACAACATGAACGATGTTGTGACAAGAAACTGCAACAAACCTAAAGATCCTATCACCATGGCACCCAAACGAGATGTTTACATTGTTTTACCTTATCTGGGTCTTCAGAGTAAAATCATCACTAAGCAACTAAAATCTTGTATCTACAGGTTCTATGGTTGTATTAACCTAAAAATTAGTTTTCGTTAACACTCACCGCATTAACTCTTTTTTCCCCTACAAGGACAGGCTTAATCGGTCTCTCAAGTCTAAGCTTGTACACAAAGCTAGCTGCTGGGACTGTGAGGACTTTTACATAGGTAAAACAAAGCGTCGTTTACACGACAGAAAAACTGAACATTTCAAAGCACTCACTAAGAATGGTCAAGCATCTGCCATAGCGGATCACATTACCTCAACAGGACACAATATCAAATGGGACCATTTTGAAATCTTAGCAACCGGGCGTTCTGATGTGCATTGCAGAATTAAAGAATCATTATTGATTAAGGATTTAAAACCTTCTTTAATGCTAATGTGGGCAGCGAGAAACTTTTACTTTATTAGCCTTTTATATATTGTCCAGCAGACTTAAATAGGTCTGTGTATTATCAGTTTTTTTTCTGAATATTGTCTTACTTTCCAGTCTTTCTCTTAAGCATTAAAATATCTTGTTGTATTATCCAACCGTCACTTCTGAGGATGTATGTTGAGGCATACGAAACGTTAAGTAATTAATCAAAGCTTTTTACAACATGCGTTGTTTTGTCATGTTTGTAACCGCAGTGTGTATATTATTTCTGTTAAAGTTGAAATGGCCAAAGAATAAGAGTTTTTAAATTGATGTAATAAAATATAGTTACTTTTTCAAGGATATGACATTCATGACAAGATTATCATCGGAACAACAAAAATAACAATAATAGGAATAAAAGTGCATCTTGCATACCCAGCAACATAAAATAGCAAAGGGTTTGATTTTGGCAAAGAAATAGCTTCCAAAAGCTGTAAAAGAAAGACTGAGAGAATGATTCTGGAACTTTTGGAAAGTAATGGAATTTGAACATTGCTTAAAGCTCTCCAATAATTATTCATTCCTGCTCTTGTAACAGATCGAACAATAAGAAAAGCAATTCCTAATCCTAGAGTTGCTCCAGAATCACGAACGAGTGCATAAAATGGTGTGGTGTCGAGATGAACATAAGAGGGATTGACACACCATTTCTGTGCTTTGGTAACTGAGATTGAAGGATCATAAATAAGTACTGAAAGGATGAAATGAGATACCAAGGTAATTACAATTAGCATTATGGAACAAATTGTACAGTGCAAAACAGAGTGTGAGAATTTAAAAAGTTCTGAACTGTTCCTTCGTACAGTAAATGCCACAAACAGGCCAATTATTGTACCTAGAACGACCTGATGAGGGAAATGCGTAGCTATAAACACTCTTGACAAGGAGACAAGAGAAAGGATTGTAAGGAGTATGCTCCAACTTGTTGTAGTTATAATGAACCTATTTAAAAAATGTGCTTGACATAAGTTTTCCTTTAATGAGCTCATCAGCCACAGGAATACCAAGCACAGCACAGCAGATGTTACCATAGAATGACCCGATGGGGACCCTGTGGAAAAAAGAATGCAAGATATGTTGAAAATATGAGAAATGTTAAATTAAGGCTACGAGTCCACAGCTTCTATGCTCGTAATAATGGAATGTCAACTTGAGGATCTAGCATAAATGATCAGTTATTTTAACTGTTGCTGGGGAAGTAAGTGTTGTGTGACAACACCAATAGGACTCCCATTGAGACTAACCTTTGTCACAGTAAATTTCAAATAACTTGGCTAGGTACAGGCTTTTCATTTGATAAGGTAATGGCATGGGTAAAGAAACAATATCTAACCCAAATAATTATTACAAGACAAATTTAAAGAAAAGTCAAGAATAAAATAGCTGGCAGTCAGACAGAAAGGCAGGTCGGCATGGCTCAGTTGGCTATAAATGTACTAATAAAAACTTACCTGGTCCTGTTTCACATGTCAGCTCAAACTGTTGAAGGGTCACATTTTTCCACCGAGCTGTCTCATGAATCCACCAATATGGCCTATCACCTCTTAGGATCCTATCAAAACAGTATCACCACAGATCAAGTTTATTTCTTGCATAATTTTTTTTTCAAAAAAATGCACTTCTTCCATGCTGCTTCCTCTACAACTCAACTTTACAGCTTGGTATTTTTAAAAAAAAAGCAAACAAACTTCTCTTCAAATCAAAACCTTTTTTCTCACCTTACCATTTCAGAACAAGATTGATCCACTCAGAGAAAATAGCTGTCCACAACAAACTCACTCCTAAATTGTGATTTAAATGGTACACAACCGGAAAATAGATCAGAAAGGAGTTCCTAGGATCGCCAACTTTAGAAAGGAATAACATTTCACTTTTCCACCCTGCCCAAGACTTTTGAAAATAAATGATAAAATTGATCCCTGAATCAAGAAGAACTTCCATGGCTCTCAGTTAGTGGGGGACTGGGACTGAAAGAGACTTCGTATTTGATGGTCAGCGGTCTATATACTTTGGCTGGGTGGGGACTGGGGAGACATTTCAACATGGCGGACAAAATGACATACTACGAAGTTCTTGGGGTTACTCGTGATAGCAGCATAAAAGAGGTAAAATAAGAGTCAAAAGTTATATTGACTGGCAGTCAGGGTAGTGAACTGCTACGCGCATTACTGCTAATTTTGTTTGATCCGATCCGTATACCGTTTATTACGCAGTGAGCTTTGACCGTACTTACGTACATGGACTGTACGTTATTGGGACGTTCTACGCGGTCCAGAAATATCAGAGCTCACCAATTCTTAAGTTTTGATAATGGTTATGTATGTCAATTGACACACATAACAAATCCAGGCAGCCTTCTTTAGTGTTGATGAGGGCTGAGGTGTAGCTAGGAATATTGAAAAGTCATAAACGTATCTTTTGGGGTAAATATCACACATTGTATACCAGTTCAGTCATATAATAAATAAGCTTATTTAGTCGGTGTCAGGCCCTGTTTCCCACTAACGACATAAACAACAAGTTCACGCTAAATCAAAAACGCCTCTTCACCATGTGTGTCATTTTT
>CM042750.1:28430048-28444131 GCA_022496165.2 Catalaphyllia jardinei | reverse complement strand
AGACAGATCTTGGATCACTGATCCTGATCCAGATCACCCCAAAGGTATGCACCCTTTGTTTCTGTTCATTGTTCCTATGTGACCTGGCTTGATTAAATTCCCCTTCCTATTTTGTGGCAAATAATTTTTGTGTAAATGCAGCTCTACATACATTATCAAAACTTCCCTTGGGTATTTGTTTTTCTTATAGATTGCAAAAGCTTTCAGGAAAAAGTCCTTAAAATGCCATCCTGATAAAAACCCAGATAACCCAGATGCAGGTAAATTTAAACAGAATATTATTCATACATGTAAAACCCACCTCTGATTTATATCAAATTTGCAAACCACCTTCATGATTCATTGTTTTTTTTCATTTCAATGCATGCAAATTGGTTTCCCTGTTTGTGCATTTGCAGTGGAGCTATTTCATGAACTGTGTAAAGCCTTAGAGGTGCTGACTGATCCAAAAGCAAAAGCAGCTTATGATGCTGTACTCAAGGCCAAAGAACAAGCAAGACTACGCACACAGGCCTTGGATGCCAAAAGGAAGAAGTTCAAACAAGGTAAACTGTTACTTACAATAAATATTCCAAGACAATTACATGTTAGTTCCCAACTGAAGACAAACTGTATTTGACAGCAACTGGGAGAATTATGTATGGATCATTTTACTTTGCTGTGAGACTTGATATATATCTTATTAACCAAGCGCGAGGGCCGTACTGGGAGAATATCGGCGCAAGGTCTTGACAGTACGGACAGAGCGCAGCCAGGTCCGTACAAAAAAGACCGAGGGCCAATATTCTTCCAGTACGGTCCTGAGCAAGCTTGGTTAATAAGAGATTTATTATAAAAATTATGACTGCATGAAGAAAGCTTTGAAGGTTTTTCACAAGTGCGGGATCATTCGGGACAATGCCGGTCCAATACTAGGTTATTGGCCCTCTGAGTGCCTGAGTCGTGTAATAAAATGTATTAATAGTTATCACTGCTCGTGTTACAGACCTTGAACAAAGAGAAGATGCATCAAAAAATGAAAAGGAAAATGAAGAAATGGCAGCAAAGAATTTACAAGCTGAGGTAATAATGATGATGATGATGATGATGATATAATACTTGATTCTAGCTGAAACAGTGGAATTAATAATAATAATAATAATAATAAATTGAATATTTAACCAGGATAACCCTTCAGTACAAAGTACTGTTATCAACGGGGTCCTGCTGACTAAGAATTAAAAACTAGTAATAAAATAAATACATACTAAAGCAAAAAAAATGCACTAAGTTAAAAAAGCATTAAAATCTACAATAAAAACTACAATAAAAATGAAAGATTCAAAACAAATGATTATTTCAAACCAAAAAAATGATGCACTCTTGAAGTGCCTAGTTGTATGAATTATTTCAAAACAAAGTACGGGCATGTTGTCAGGTAGATGTACGTGTACTTGATCTCAACTATTTGAAGAGAAATGCTGTGTTTCAATCTGAAATAGCAAATATTGTTGTTGTGGTTACTCTATCAGATAGAAAGGCTAAGAGAGGAAGGATCAAAGCTTCTAAAGGAACAGCAAGAAATTCTTAAAGCTCAGTTAAGAAAAGAAATGGAGTCAGGCCAGGATGAGACTAAGTCTGAAGAAGCTACTCCAAAATTAAAGGTACATGATTAAGTACTGTGTTAAACAATGTTCTGATTAAAACTTGTAGTCTCAAATAGTGGAAATACTACTTGTTTGGAAGTGATAGCAGTGGAAATATTGCCTAAACTATTTACCGTCAACAGTCAAATGTTGTATTAGTTTTAAAAAGTTAGACAAGAAACCATTGTGCGACTGACAATGAAATATTTTTTCTTAGGTGAGATGGAAGAGCAAGAAATCCGATGTTACAAATGGTGGATACTCACAGGGAATGCTTCAATCATTATTTGAAAAGGTACATGTAAACAATAATATTATAGTTGTGCATGTCCAGAAAATTTAAAGAACTGTGTGAGGCTTTGTTGGAATTCCCAGAATTCCTAGACGGGTAGGGATTCTTAGAAAAAAAATCCCTTCTGTGGGGGAGGTATGGATATTTTCTGGAACTACACATTTCATGACCTTAATCTGATGAACTTAATCCTCAAAAAACTATTGGTATTACAGATGCAGTAGGTTACATGTTAACATTGCACAAACACAATGATATTATGTATTTTTGATTTCACTCACATGAATGTGAGATGATTATAGTGCACTGTCTACTTCAATATCCAGGGGTTTCAATAGTAGCCGGGTAGCGGGTAGATCTACCCGCTTGCAATGGGCTGATTACCTGCTTGGAGCCTTCACACGAACGTCAAGTAAGACCAGATAATTTCATCTCAGCTTCGAATTCTTGACAAAAAAATTGGCAAAATAGGTTTTATGTTATAGGAAAACAAAAGGAAATGAAAAAGAAAAGACATTCTGGCATCTTCCAAGCCTTCATGGCCCATGTTCAAGTTTGTTTAAATTAGTTGACTTAAGGGCAAAAAAATGAAACAACAAAGCAAGAAAAAAAAGACCTGAAAATGCAGGAAAATGCATCTGCGAGAGTCTAGAAATTCAAAATTTTCCGGGGGGCATGCCCCCTGACCCCCCTAGGTTTGAAGGCCCTTCGGCCCTTCGGTAAATATACCTGTCTGTTACTCTTAATTACCCACTTGTGCAAAAACTTATTGAAACCCCTGAATATCCCTCCCTGATATTATTGTCTACTTTTAAACAAGTTCAGCTGTAAAAAAAAAATATAAAATTTGAGCAGGATAATAATTATTATTTAGATTGGTTTTATTTGTCTCATGATTTTCATGCAGTATGGTGAAGTAAGCTACGTGATTGTCTCATCCAAGAAGAATGGAAGTGCCGTGGTTGAACTAAAATCAGCAGCAAGTGCAGTAAGTATTCAGTCTTGTGATATTAATAGTTTTTTCTACATTTTCTGAACTAAAAATAATCTATGACACTTGTCTATGTCATTGTTATATTTGCAAAGATAATTGTAATTTGATGGATAACATTTGAATCAGGTGTCCAATATGTTAGAAACATTATCTTAACTAAGAGATGGATGAAGTATTCACCCATCTCATTTGCAAGAACAGAGGCATCAATACGAGGTGGGGGAGACTTGTCCACTTGCAGCTTTAGTAGGCTCTTGCTAGCCTGGAACAGCTTTGATTGGTCCAAACTGTTCTTGTCAATGAATCCCTTGTAATAAGTACATCCAGCTTCAATCATCAAATGTATAACTTACATAATTTTGCTTAGCTTTAAATCTGCTTGGAGACCACTTGCCCTCCATCTTCTCTCAGTCTTCCTCCTGTACCTACAAGCCTGAGTTATGTCTTCATTAAACCATGTTGACCTGCGGCGAGTGTACACATGACAAGAACAAACGGGCATGCGATCATCTAATAGTGATCTTAAAGTTATGCTATAACAGTCCCGCAGCATGTTCAAATCGTTAGTATTATCTTTTACTCATTTAAATGTAAATATTATTAGATTTATACTAGAAAGAAAGGTTAATTTAGTTATTAATTACTATTGTGACATGCATTTGAATATTTTATAGAAAAGGCGCAATACAAATTTAATAATATTATTATTTAGTTAGTTCTTTGTTTCAAAATAATCATCGTTGAATTTTAGTTTTTCATCGGCATTTTTGTTCTATAATGGAATTCTACATTGTTGATCACTGAAATCTGGATCTTACTGTGCTTAGTAAAAGACTTTCACTCTCCTAACTCAGACTGAAAAGGAAATTTGAACCCTACATTTTGTTGCAGAAACTGGCTCTGGAAAATGAGTGTGGCATTCCTGGTAACCCTTTAAAAATATCCTGGTTGGAAGGCTTCTCATCTACAACTGATGCAAATTCAGAAGCAGTTTTAGACCATTCAGATTCAACAAGGATCACCAGTGGTGGAGCTGCAGTTGAATCCAAGGTAATATTGTGATCCGAGATTTTTCACTGGCAAATTACTGCGCCTTTTAATAACATGCAGACTCCAAAATTCAAAGCTCAACCGACAAAAATGTTTTTTGTTTGCTACCATCAATTAAATGGTAAGTGGCTCCTCCCAGATCCCGACTACTTCTGAGGACTGTTTCATTGTCTGAACTGTGCTAAGTGATTTGATAACCACTCACTTGGCAGTAGTCGGAAGCTGAGAGGAGCTGACGAACATTTGATTGACGGTAGGGAAAAACGCATTTGTTGGTCAAGCTTTGTCAGAATTTTTGAGTCCACGTTATACAAAGGCTCAGTAATGTACAATACTCTAACTTACTAAATAAATTAATTTTGGGACTTCTCCCTTGTTTTTGTGCCCTTCTTCACCTTGTCTTTGTCACTGATCATTCATATTATTTATTTTGCATTATCATATTAGCTTCCAGAGCCATCTTTTTCATCAGACAGTACCATATCTGACAAAGATTATGAAAGTGTTGTGTTGATGAAACTTCGCCAGTTTGAGGAAAGAAAACGATTGATTAAAGAAATGCAAGAAGATGACGAGTAGCGAAGTCAGCTTGCTGCATACACTGTATTCAAGACCATACTCGTCTAAGTATTCATCTTCTCCCCAGAGTGAAGCCAATAGTCATGCGGCTGGAGCCAGCATGACAGCTGCCACTTGAGTCATCATTAGTCGTCTTGGGTAGCCATTGGTGAGACCTGAAATACAGCTGTTCAAAGGAAACAGAGGAGCAGAAACCTCTCCCATCACTTCAAAGTTGGCAAAGTTTCAGGAAAAAAACACCTGTTTTGCCAAGTTGCTTCATGCAACTGCTAAGGAATGAGCAAATAAACTTCAAATGAGGACAGGATTGCTTAAAACTTTCAGTAAACATGTATGTCTGACATTAAAGACTTCTGAGCCCAAAGGGGCTGACAATAGAAAAATTGTTTTGCCAACTTGTTACAGTGGTAAAACAACAACAGCAAGACACTTTATTATGTTCACAAAGCTAATACCGGTAATAAATGTAGTATGAGATAGTACACAAATGAGCCAACATCTATCAGTTCTGAATTGACATGACAGTGTGTTCCAACAGAGTGACTTTCACAATTACGTAGTTTTACATTATCGCATAGAAAACCATTATTTTAATGCTTATAGGGTAGAGTGCGTGACTGAACAAATTCCAAACTTGCATCTTGTACAACAAATTCAAATTATAGTTAGATGTCTAGTCTATAGTATTTTATAATTTTTTAATGACTTATTCACATGCAGACAAAATCAAAAACCATGCAGTGGATAAAGTCAAGAAGTTGTGATATTATAGACTATTGAAGACGACAGTACTGTTCTCCAAGTTTAAGGTGTGTGTGTTGTCCCAAAGTTGAGATACTTGTTGAAATGTTCTGTGTAAAATTATGGAGCTTAGTATGGAGTCACCATGTTGGTGGACCTCCTTAATTCTCCAATATGGTGGCCAGAAAATAGTGTAAACATGTACATGTAGTCAACTGATTATCTGGAATGAGCCAAAAAACACTTACAAAAGCGCTTCTCCCAATACGTAAACTCCTAAAATGGCTAAAAATCATAAGGTAAGTCTATATGGAAAGTTGTAAACAGATCTAAATTTAATAGTACCCCTTATGCTGATGAGGATAAAGCCTGTAGTGGCCCTTTTATTTAGTTTTAAATTTGAGACTTTAATGATGTCACATAAACACACTATAACATTTCATGATTATTACATTTTACTCATTTTAACTGTGTTTGTGCCAAGATTTCCTGTTATTCACAGGGTGATTTAAATAAGTGTATCCAGTCATAGAAAGTATTTAATATTTCCTCTTTGTTTGTCCCTTTATGTAACTGATTGGTGCAAGCATGTATTCCAGACTGTCCTGAGCTACTTGCAGCTTCAGAGAGTGGTATTTGCACTCAAAGCTTGATTCATTGGAAGACAAGGATTATAAATTGTATCTGAGGAAAGAAAAAGACAGATATTGTACATTAGCCAAAGCACTGGCAGTTACACAAACAGCTGCAGAGCTTCAGTGAATCATCATACCAATGCCAATGAAATGACGCCAGTTGAATTATCTAATATCTTTGTTTAATAAGCTAACAACAATATATTATGATATTACTAGCTCTGCAAATTCGGCACTGTGATTGGCTACCTGAGCAGGTAAGATGGAGCTATCTTGCCTACTTGGGACTGCTTGCCATGTCCTGCAAAATTTTGCTAGAAGTCATAATAAATAAGAAATTGACGTCAGTTTTTCAAGAATCTGTCGAGTTCGTCATAGCATTGTCAAAGTTGCTGTGGACCCATGAGGCAAGTGGATCCACAGAATAGTTTGACAATGTTTATTGTTAAGACAAAATTCATTGTCAATAACAGGTCAGACCCATGAAAAACTGATGTTGATTTGTTTTTCACAATATTAACAAATTGTTCCTACGTGACCTATCACATAAATTGTAAATTCATGTGTCTGTCCACATATAAACACTGAAAATTAGCCATCCTAGTGATTTCTGTCACTCTTCTGAGTTCAGTCTAGAGTTTATTTATGAGAGCACTGACTGGTAACCAAGCAAAAAGTATACTTGAGTTTTAAAGGAGTGAATTGCAGTACACCATTAAACTTGTCTAATGATTACCTTTTGGAGGCTATACATTTACCATCATGTACTCTAATGCCAATTTAGATGGGTGGTGAATCTTCCTCAGCTTTGTGCAGAGTCCAAATAATTGTCTGCCCAACGCCAGTTGCCGCTATAACTTTGTAACCTATTCGTTCCAGATTGTTGAGCACTACACGAGGTGGATCTGGTGAAATGTACTCTTTACTACAAAAAGGAAATACAGTTGTGGTTCCTGATTAGTATGTGGCATTTAAGGTTGAATCTCTCAGGGTCATGCAAGTGTTGATCCATAAACGCAAATGCTGAGATCTGATCTAAAACATTTAAAGCTGATTTCCAGTCAGTACTGCGCACTCTCGAGAGTTTGATTGCAACTACTTATACATGAAGCGGATTTTATTTTAGTTTTAAAACAACTGCCATTAGGAATACAAAGGGGTCGAAGATTTATGCTTTGTTCAGAAGATAAGAAATGTGGTTTGTAATGAATAACATTGATTCTCATTCCATCAAGTGAGCCTTGTAAATGTTTATATAAACAATTATTGGATGAGCGTTTTGTTATATACAGAATAATTAAGGTCGAGGAAGGGGTTGTCAGCCGATAACTTGATTATTCTGAATATCATGAAAACCGAATTTAATAATTGTTTTAATTTTATACGATGAAGGGAAAAAATAATGGAAGTCATAATTTTGCTTCACTGATGACAAGCAACTCAAACATGCAAACTTGACACGCATACATGACATGATTACCCGTGATCTTGAGTGTCCTTGACATGATTATTGTATAATCTGCAGCTAGGTGATGTCACAGGCGATAATTTTGAAAATTCACTGTATGCTTTTGGCAAAACAGAAAAGAGAAAGTGAGCTCAATGTATAATGACTAGAAGTAATCATAGATTATGAGGGTCAGTGCATTCGTGTAAAGGTGTTTTTTTCTATCCACCCCTCATGGCTACCAGTATTAAAGTCTTAAAGTCTTAAAGCGTGACAGAAAATCGGTGTTACATCCGGCCTGTCACCCACTCAAGAGTACGCCAGCCACCGAAGTGGCTGTCGCCATTGACGAAATGTATATTTGCTCAAAAATTGGGACGAAATCTTTCAAAGTAGGAAGTCAGGGCATTCGTAATGATATAGAATTCAAAGTAATTTGCGACCAGCTACTGGCTTCTAAGGCTTATATTATCAAGCGGTAAGCTTTTAACCTGTACGTGACCAAGGACACATGATGAACAAATTGAATAAATTATCGGCTTCGCATGGAGCCGCTTTGTTTTTATATTGTTCTCTTTTCTAGCTTGCCGAGGTCATTTTCTCGTCTAGATCACTTGAGAAAAGTTTGACAAAGATGTTCCCATTCAATTTTTTTTTCTCGGACTAAAAAGTTGCTTTGTGTTCAGGTTTTTCGCTTTCTAAGGGTGACCAGTGGCTCCCTGTGTTTACTCAAGCACTTAAGCGAGGTATCAATTACAAATTCTAAAAAATATGTTCGATTTTGCGCTGAAATTTCCACATAATGAAGCTGGACTGTTAAATGGAATAGATTTTACTTCTGCCTATGTGTGATAGCTATTAACGCGAAAGCGATATATCGCTTTGAAGAGTTTTTTTTCAATGCATGGGTTCAGCACGATTATGTTATCTGAGACGTTTATTTACCCCAACGGAAAAAACATCCAGAAATGGTTATTTCAATGACCTTTCAAACGAATACAAAATTATACAGCTTGTGAATTATACCTGTTCCGAGAAGAATTTCCAGTGAAAAAAAATTTTTTGATGGTGCACATGGTTTGGCGATTATGTAATTTGTTTCACCCCTGCTGCGGGGTGGCCAAATCACAACCTCGATGCAACCTACCATCCACAACATCACTCCCATAAAACTCGACTCAAGACCGCATTATGAACTGCGTTCCGCAAACGCAATAAACATTAGGGTGCCAAGTCTATGCAGTACATGTATGTACTTGAAATCATCTTTAACTTCATGCTTCCTGTCATATTTTGAGAAAAACACACAGTTTACAGCTGTAAAGCTATTTAACTGAACATAATGAGAATGCTTTATGGCCCTATTCTCCACGAGGACAGAAAGGAAAATTGATGAATGAGATTGCTTTATAAATTATTCATCTTTGCTCAAATTATTCTGGGGGGACACTTCAGCTGATAACCTGTGGAGGAGTCGGTCACTTTTCCTACAGTACACCTGACACTAGTGAAGTTAGAAATAACTCCCAGTAGACTTGCTTACATTCATACATGTACATACATGAGGACTATTTCAGTGTGACCTTTTTTAACTTTCTTTGCATCATGAGAGAAGTAATCAGTATTACCCTGAGTCGTCAGTCCTTCAGATCTCAGAGACCTGCATAATTACAATAAACAGTTAACGTTTTAAGGCCCCCGGATTAATCTACTTACAAGTTATTTCCAAACGTGTGCACCAATTGTGCCCCCAGATACTTCATTATTTCTTTATCTGCCCATTCGTCACCGCAAGTGGTCGGTCCACTGGCCTGATTGAAGTCAAAACACCGCGAAACAACATATGCTTACATGTGTAAATGCCAAGGGCGACTCTTCTGTGATGATATCTGCATATAAGAAGTTTCAATTTGCAACAAGGCTAAGATTATTACGAAAAAATGTTCTTACCAGCCTTATTTGTGTACTAATTAAGACGTGAGGCATGGTGGTTGCGTTTTAAGGCAGAAATATATTTCCAAAAGCTTAGTATCTTTCCCTCGACAGACACAATCGGTCACGCATTCCTCTTTCTAGGTTTGGAGCCCGCGATGCGAAAATGCGGTAGATACGTTATGTATGGGAAACTGTTATGTCCCCAATGTAGTAGTGATACTGTACTAACGTTGGAAGAGGATAAATGATAATGTACTGTACAGCGCCGCAAATGATCCCCGACCGCAAATGATCCCCAAATTGAACCTCAAATGATCCCGGACCACAAATGATCCCCGATGGGACCGCATATGATCCCCTCCGGAAAACGAGGAATGGCATGGAGTTTGTTCTTTGGGTCGAAGTTTCAATTTTTAACATAAACAGAAGCGGTCATAACTAACAATAATAATAATATAATAATACTACTAATAATAATAAATTTAAATTTATACCCCGCAGTTTCTATGAAAATATTCAACTGCACCTTACAATAAATATTAAATTAAAAATAAAATAGAAATTCAAAAATTACAATTCTAAAATTCCATAAATAAATAAAAAACTAACCATATTCTACATATATATACTAAATTCCCATCAGTGATAAAGAGTTCTTCGGATAATTACAGTAAAAGTTCTGCGGAATGCCTTGTAATCGGCTTTTGTCTATATATAGCCATACAATTTGCGAATTGCGAACAGATTAGCAACGTCAGTTCATTCACTCAATATCTCAATTTACTCAACTAAGTTGTGTCTTATTTCCTGGCCTGCACTTTTGGTCATACCTTGGGTGCCGACAGACTTTTCATGTGTGGTTTCCAGTTTTGATCACGCGAAGTGAAATACTTTTGTCATCGATGTTGAAAGTCAATAGCAAGGAATTCTAACGGATATCGTTCATGGTTGCAGTGGTATAACCTATCCGTATCTCATGGAGCAAGACTTCTTTAGTCTGAGAATCTTACACGAAAACAGCTTACGGCTGCCATTCTAGTTTTAGTTTGTAATGATATGCGGTTTTTCCGTTTTTCTGATTTTTCCCACGGGAAATGAAGATCGCTCAACATAGTATGTAAGTTGATCATCCAGTGCTCTTGATCAGATTCAGTACACGTTTTACATACTGTCAGTATGGAGTTTCTGGCTGCAAATTGCAGATGCAAACTGAAAACCAAACCGGCTTGTAGTGTTGGGAAGCAGAATTTCTACCTCATTGCAGAACTTAAAGGTCATGAACATGTCGCTCGAACCGGCTCTCATTGTTGATGTTAACATGTACACGGCTTGCTTTTGTATTTGTTTCTCGCGCCTTTAGCGAGAAATCAGATTATTTAACATAGAAATTGCATCCAAATAAAATCTTCACGAGATTTGTATGTCTTAGTTACGGTAGCATTAAGCTATTACTTTTGTAGATCGAGCTTCTTGAGAAATGCTATTGCTGTCTACGAGTTTTGATTTTTTCTTGTGATTTTTCTGAAGAATTGTCGAGCGAAAATAAGATGAATTTGTCAGGAGAATTATATTTAAGTTATAATCTACGTTGTCAGAATATCTTTTCGTTATGTTTATGTAATTCATTATTTAGTTGATGAAAATAGATAAATACAACAATTAAAAGTAAAAACAAAAATAAAATCCGGGAGCCAAACTCCATGCCATTTACATTTTCCGGCGGGACCGATTGTGGTCCACATCGGGGATCATTTGCGGTCCAATTTGGGGATCATTTGGGGTCTGGGGATCATTTGCGGTCGGGGATCATTTGTGGCGCTGTACATGCTAACTTTGCTTAGAGGTACTTAACTTGCTTGAAATATGACACTTGCTTGAAATGCTCTACTTGCTTGATGTACTCTACTTGCTTGAAATACTCTACTTGCTCGATGCACACTGTACTTGTTCGATGTACTCTACTTCCTCGATCGATGTACCGGCGCCATTTTCTTGAAACAGTCTACTTGCTTGATGTACTTACTTGCTTCATGTTCTCTGCCTGATGCTGACTTGTGTAGCAATTCATTGTTAGACCACACCAAACAACTGCCTTATCAGTTTAGCTGCTGGTATACAAATTCTTTTTGGAATCAGAGATTCCAGGAGTGGTACTCAATCTCTCTAGTAATACGAAACTGCTACTGTCAGAACTGGAGGTTATGTTCGGAATAATTCGCTGTCACACCTACTGTTTAGCCCTCAACCATCTCATTATCTTGGGTAGATATTTCTGACATGTTAACGCTTTAATTACCATAACGTACCAACTCGATGATTTTGTCTCACTTGTTCGCGACAAAATTAATCTAGAAAAATTATATTGCAGTCACTGGCACTTGTAATAAGGAGAAGGAATTCTGGAAAAAATGAAATTTTTTCTGTCTGTCCTTTTTCTTCCCAGCTTTTTTTATTTTGATTTGTTCCTTTTGGCTACCTATTTAATTATTTAATAGTGTATTAAATTCTAAAAAATTAATACCTTATATATATAGTGTGAGTAACAACAAATCTTCTTATTAATGACTCGAACAACTAACATGCCGCAGACAATAACGTTGTAAATAGATCAACTGTAATTCAGTCTAATTTGGTTTTATCAACTGAGTTGAAAATGTGAATTAGCCAGCGTAAAGAGATTCAGAAGCTGACGTTTCGAGCGCTAGGATTCGCTCCGACGAAGGGCTAGCGCTCGAAACGTCAGCTTCTGAATCTCTTTACGGTGGCTAATTCACATTATCAACTCAGTTGATAAAACCAAATTATCTTGTAATACTCCCACCGACGCAGCACCACAGTTTCTTTAGAAACTTACCCCCTTTACTCGTTTGTAATTCAATCTGACTAGTGTAACTGTATTGTAATATATGTATTGTAAGTAGTGCAAGTTAATGCAGTGTAAGCATCCTGTAAGAAGTAATTGTAATGTAAGCACATATGTGAGTATAATATATAGTGTGTAAGTAGTGTAAGCGATAAAAGTTAATTGTTTCCTTTTTCAGTAAGACGGTTTGAACAATAATGCAGAAACAATAAAAAAATCATCCGAAGTAAACGCACTATATATTGATTAGTGTAATCGTATCGTAATAAATTAAAAATCATGTATTGGCAGTAGTGTAAGTATTAGTTGTGAAAGTCTTAAGTAAGTATGGTGTAAGTATATTTGTAAGTATAAATTGAAGTACTGTAAGTAGTGCGAGAGAAAATCCTGTAAATAACACTGAATTGAAAAAAAAGATGCTAAAATATCTAACAAGGACAGTTATTACAAGAGAAATGAGGGAAAAGAAGAGGACATTCCTTAGAGATCCTTAAAAGGAGAGAGAGATTGCCTTTGAGAACGCTGCTCCCCTTATCAAGACGTCTGCACTTGTGAGGCCACTTGTAAAGGTCAATTTTTATTCAACGTTAGGAAAGCTGAAAACAAAATGTCACTTGTGTGAGCGATTGCGTTAAGTTTGTAGATGAAAGTGACTTCCAAGATAATTTCCATAACGAGAGAAAATGTTTGCTGGCGTAAGTCTCGGGGAATAGACTGTTTCAAAGCCAGTTGATAAATATTTTCAGTGAAAGTGACATATTCCGTTAAAGCCATAACGTCCCTTTCTGACCCCTCACAATCATTTGACGAAAAGTCAGAAAGAAGAATACAAAGAAATTAGGGAATGTTTTTTGTTTTCGAAAGCAATTTTCTCCTCGGATATTCTGAGAACCATATAATACAGATATACCTCTTACTAACCAAGTTCGGACCAAGAGTTTTGCCCATTGATTTATGGCCCAAGCGCGAGGCGCGCGGGCCATGAATCGAAGGGGAAAAAACGAGGAACCGTAACTTAAAGTACAGACCGCGAAGACGAGGTTAGTAAGGAATGTGAAATCACTGTTCTCCAGTATTCCACTTCAATTGGCTTTACATTGTACGGAGACCGCTACACAACAATCCACCGTTAAGCTACCGTTACCGACAGAAGACATTATGGACTTACGTAACCTTCGCCTTACATCGACTTACTCAGTTCAGTACAACGGTAAACACTACAGCCAGCTGCATGGAACAGCCATGGGGTCGCCTGTTTCTATTGATGTCGCAAAAATTGTGATGCCGACACGTGGAGGAACGCGCCCTTGCAACTTGCCGACAAACGATACCGCTCTGGTTACGCTACGTTGACGACACCTTTACTGCCGTTCATAAAGACAAAATTGACCCTTTTCACGACCACCTTAACGAACAGAACGCCGACATCCAGTTTACCAAAGAAATCGAACAATATGGAAAACTTCCTTTTCTAGACTGTTACGTAAGGCGTGCCAATAACTTAATGCGAACGACAGTGTATAGAAAACCGACGCTTACCGACAGATAACTTGACGAATCATCCTACAACCCGACTTTACACAAATCCCAGGACAAATGAAGCCACTGCTATAAAGACTTTGACGAGACGAGCGCAATTACTTTGTAACACACCGGACAGCTTACGTGACGAAAACAAATACCTTGAGCGTATTTTTCTCATGAACAACTACAACACTGACTTTTTGGACGAAACATTTACCGACCTACTGAAGCTGACTCAACGAACAGGAACCCGACACCTGTTACTACAGTGACTATACCTTACATTAAGGGCACTTCTGAGACCATCTCATTGATCTCAGTAAAGCCCTACAACATCCGTTTAGCCCACCAACTACTACTACTACTACTACTACTACTACTACTACTACTACTACTAC
>CM042750.1:28405726-28420218 GCA_022496165.2 Catalaphyllia jardinei | reverse complement strand
CCCCCCCCCCCCCCCCCCCCCCCCCCCCCCCCCCCCCCCCAGTACAAGGTCTGTGCAATGACTAGTTGACTAATTGACTGACTGAATCTCTCTTTGCTTTATTATGGCCCAGACATGAAATACAGGTAAGTTTAAAACTGTGTATAACAAAAGATTTTAATTATCTTTTTTTTTCTCTTTTCACAGGTATGCAATAATTCTTGGGAGCATAACAAGTTATGAAAGTATGCAAAATCAAATCTTGCTTGGTTTTAAATACAAGGTACAGGGCTATAGACTGACAAGCATAAGATAAAATAAAGTAAGATAAGAAGATAAGATAAGATAAGATAATGAAAAAATATAGAAATACACATCATATACACTAAGATATTTAAAATTCAAACTCAATACTATAACACTAAAAGCTGTTTCCATGAATGCCGTGTGTTAGACTTAAAGAATGCATTAGAAGCATTTTTTTTTATTTGAATATTGATTTATCATTGTTTGTTTGCAATGGTCCTGAGGCCTCAGTGGGGAATGGCCAATTGACTATTTTTTAATTATTTAAAGTTAGACAGTACATCATAGAGTTTCAGATTCATGGCCTGAAGTAATGCCCAAGACACTGGCAAACACCCCGCACAGCAGAGGGCAAACATTCTGTCCAGGAAGATGGGGGAGGGAGATGAATGCTTTTAATGACATATTGAAAATTTATTGTGTGTATCTTAAATGGGTTTTTATTGCTCATAACACAAAAAATTAAATTTGAATTGATTTTGTATTTTTGTTGTTGTTAGGATCACATTAAACAAGCCATTGAACTGGATAGGAATGACCCATCTAACTATCACCTTCTGGGAAGGTGGTGTTATGAGGTATATTGCAAGGTTTATCAGCCAGAGGAATGGGTCAGACCCATCCATAACTTGTTTCATATTCTTTTCTAACCATGTATTAATCTTACAAATCAGTGTAACAGTTATTTTGTTCTTAAATGTCGAGTACAGATTTCTAAGCTGTCTTGGTGGCAGCGGAAAGCTGCATCAGCATTTGTGGCTGAACCACCAACATCGTCCATAGAGGAAGCTCTTGAGAACTTTTTAAAGGTGCAGTCTATTAATAAAAAATACTATACAGGTTAGCTTTTAAAGAATTAATGCGTATCCTGCAAATTTACTTCACAGTCTAATTTCATTGCTCTTTGCAAGCTAGGATCTTTGTGAGTGCTTTAAGGATTCAGGAAATGCAGTCATGTACATGTACATGTAGCATAGAGTCAGAGAACCTTCTCAAAGGGCATGCATCTTCACTCCTAAATTGTCATGATGCCAGAACATTGAGATTGTGCTGTCATCTTAACCTCTACAGTGCCCTGTTCCAGACTGTCCTGTGTCTGCCCTGCCATGACCCCCACAGCTATCTAATCTCCTGTGGTCTTCTCCAACTTGAAAAATACAGTATGTCAGCTTCAGCCCACAGAAATCCAAACCAATGACATAGCTTTACAGAGGGTCTCGTTTTATATGGGAGTGTTTCTTTTTCATTTGAGGGCAAAAATTTGAAACTAAACGACAGCTGTCCAGAGTCAATTCCCATGTGATTTGTTGTCTTGTGACAGGCTGAAGAGGTCAAGCCGGGATTTTGGATTTCCAACTCCTACTGGATAGGCAAGGTAGCCGCGTGCTAGTTTTTTCGACTAATTCAGTCACATCTCTACATTCACTCTGCTACAGTGAATACGTCACGATGACGATGACGAATGGCGTCACGCAATCCATCTCCATTTGGAAGAAATGTTGCGTGACCATATAAATAAACTGGTCACGAACTAAAATTTCCGACAAACTTTCCATCTTTTCTTGATAGAAACTTTTTCTTATAAGTTCTCAGAATTGTATTTTTTTTTCACTTTATAGTGTTACCAGCAAAACGGCAATGTAGCAAAGGCGATTGAGTGGTTGAAGAAAGCAACGTCACTGCCCGTCTCCACAGATGAGGTGAGTAAAATAACCGATTGTCTGTTTATTTGTTGTTTTCATCGTCATTTTTCGGAAATTGTCGTTTTGCCTTCCACACGAAAATGTTTTTGAAAGTATACAATTTTTGGTGAAAACTACTCTAGCTTCCCATTGTTCACAGACTTCGACTAGTTCCTCTTTTGTTTAGTCCATCGCGCGTGACGCGAAGGAAAACCTCGAGGCCGCGCGGCCACTCTTTTCGCGTCACGCGCGTCAGACGAACCGATAGAGGGATCACTCGTAGTCTTCATTGTCCCCTACCTACTCTTTATTGGTGCATCCTGTTTAAAATAACAGAAACCCTGAATCTGTTTTGAATAAATTAAAAAATAATAATTTTGAATCAAGTATGTTATGTTATTTTCATTTCTGCAATTTAGGATAAAGAATCATACGAACAAGCTCGACAACTGCTATCCACGTTATAACGACGCCTCTCATTGGCTACCACAAGCTGTCTCTTGATTGGCCAGTTGGTGTCACGTGGTCTGGTTACCGATGCCCAAACTTCAAGCTCTTCCTCATGTAATTTATTATAGGAACATTTTGAATGAATTTTGCAATCTCCTTAGCGAGAAGAGAAAATGAAATAATGTGGAATTTTATGTAGCTCTTTTTTTTCAGAAAGCCGTTATTTTTGTATTTATTCTGTTTTCAGTTCAAAGACAATCTTTGAACAATTCTGGCGTTAAGTTAAGCTGGATTTCCGCCGCTTTTCGGAGAGGAGCGCGGGCTCCTTTGCCCAACAGCGGTTGTTAATCGAGCCTAGCGCGAGTCTAAATGATATTTATTAAGAAGAAAGGTTCAAGTTCTTAAAACTGATTATCTTTACCTTCGTTTATATAATTTCTAAGAAATATTCTTTGTCTTATAAGGACATTCATAGAATGGATATGGCGGGTTACCTGCAACGCGACTTTAACTAAGTTTAATCTTTCCGTTTTTAAAAGAAAATTATGTGACTCTAGTCTTTAAATATTAATATGCTTTACCATTCAACTTCACGCAAAAGGCAAAACACGATTCGAAGGTCTAGATTTCGGGGGGATAAACATTACATAGTAAATCTCTTATCATTGTTTTCACTGTATATTTTTACTCTTTAATCATTTGTGCTTCGATTCGCCCGGCGGGCTTTTCAAAATACAACAAGACTCGCTAAAATACACAGAGCGATCACACAGTAAACTAAAGATTTTCTACTGAAGTATGCAGTTTTTTAATTTTAATTGTCGCATTCTAGTTAATTCGTAGAGTAACAAATCGCGGTATGTACAGTGGGACTTCAGTGATAGCTCAACACCCAGGGATCGCGAAAATGAGTTCGTTGCAACGGGTTGTTCTTATAAATTTAGTCCAATGGCACAACAACAATAGCAGTAACAATAGCATCTAATGAAGTTATCGAGGACTTACATCTCTGTTGATCTGTTTGACATCAATTTCAACACGATTTTATTTTGTTGAACTAAGCGCTGTTTTCTTCTAGCACTAAGCTTATCCCGTGTTTAGATCGCTCAATGAAGTAAAGCCAAAAACCAAATTGAATTTAATTGTGTTTCTATTTTTGTTGTTGAAATATTTCATCCACTTCAATCTCCTGAATAAAATGAAGTTTATTTTGTTTCCACTCGAAATACAAATGCAGTTTCCTTAATGAAGAGATAATTATATGTCATTGAGTACATTAAGTCATATATCGGGGATATTTTCGCACAAGTAACCACAGTTACAAGATAAAAGTTCAAAAGCCGCTTTTGTTGCTTTTGTCCTATGTGTCTGTCGAGTAATTTTAGCTGCGCCATTGTTAAGCTGAATTGCTTGCTAAAATCACTTTCACAGGCGCAGATACACTTGACACAAATTCTCGCTCTGCTTTTATTGACGGAATTGTGATTGCTTGGATGTTTTACACCCATCAAGTGCAATAACAGTTTTTCAAGTGAATAAACCTCAGTAAGGCTGTTACGATCATGTAATGAACAAATCCTGCAGTTTTCAAAAGCCATTTAGCAAAATATTGTACATGACATTTAAGGAACAAAAACTAAAAGCGACTTTTTGAACATTTAAAATGAATGACTGATTTTTGTTGCTATGCCTTTGTGCTTTTCTTCTTGCTACTGATATTAATTATTGACACAAAAACGGTTGGTAAAAATAAATACTGGTATTAGAAGTCTTTGTTTTACTGAATTTCTCCTTATTTTATTGTTCGCGCATAGAGAGTATTTACGCTTCAAAAACGATTCCATTTGAACGTGTAGAGTAACTTATATTATTTAGTCTTACTTTACTTGATAACTAAAACTACGTACCATTCGCATAACATTACGCTATGTTAGTCTTATTCTAGGACTACCCGAAGGACTTCTTGCACGGTGAAGATTTTTTAAAAATTATGCAATGATTGCACAACTGTAACAATAAAGGCAAATTTGTATATCACATCTGATTCATAATTATACTATTTCCCTGAAGCAAAGTTACCAGGACAAATTTTTGCGCAAACTTCTGGTAGTTTAAATTAACTCTCACTTTATTGAAGACGTTTGCAGCCGTTTATTTCTAGAGACTTAAAATTGTGTCCTCTTCAGATTACGATTTCCTTATTTTCTTTTGTCTGTCTGATGAATATTCTATGACCCGTGTCTTAGCAACCCTGAATGTTCATGGGTGTATCTAAAAACCTTTTCACTGTAGGAGATATTTTGGAATCTCTAACTGTTCAGTTTCCACTGTAACGCTCGCATCTGTTTTCAGTTTTTGTTGAGTAGTTTTTTCTAGCTTACGTTCTTTATGCTTTGTTGAAGTCCGTTTATTATTTCGTCCTGTCAGGTCCAGTTTGCTTTCTTCCTCTTTCTCTTTCTGTTTCAAACGTTGCTTTTTCGCTTCAGATATGGACTTCCTTCGCCAGTCAGAGGTGCGTTTCGCTTGAGGCTTCATAATTTGATGTAGCAATCTTCTTTTTCGAACCTCCAACTCCCACAACGATTTGCTAAGCCGGTTTCTCTCATTGCAAAGCTTCATCGAGTACGACATGCGAATATCTTCCAGACTTCGGTCGAGCAACAAATTACGCTCCCGTTGTCGCTCGTAGCAACCGCGAACATGTTCCAGTTGTTTGGCGGGATTACTCCACAAAATGGCGGGAAGGAAGCTGTCCTCTTCGGAGATCGGCGCAGCATACATTTTCAATTCTTCTCCAACAACAGGCTTGCACTTATGCGGCTAATCCACGCCATCCGCTTTCCTCAAGCACCTTTCTACTGTTTTCCGTAATGTCTAGTTTACATAAGTAGATTTGACTGCCGCAGCTGTCGTCGGCTTCAATGGAGTGGCGCTGTTTGCGCCTTAGAGTTTTGACAGCTATCACTAAAACAAAAAGACTGACAGTTTTCCTACGTCACTGAAACGATTATAGAGTAGATAAATATGCGTGACCAGTACTATTTGGTCCAAGATAGGTTTACAGATTAGAAAAACAGGTACGAATTTGTCAGGGTTTTTTCGTTTTAGTTTTCAAAGAGGTACGTTATTGGGCGGTTCTTCAGAGCTCTACTCGAAAATTGAACTTATTTTACAATTTATGCTTAAGTCAGCATTAGCAACCCAACTTCGTCGCCAAACTTATTTTAAATTTAGAACTCATTATTAATTAAAAAGCTAAGGACTTGTTTCTGCAGCCGATATTTTTTCCACAAGTAATTTGCCGAGTGTGTTTACAGAACACGAGCAATATCTGCTGCAAAATCCAAATTCATTTTTGTGGCGTGAAAAGACTTGCCGGTATTCCGTGACCAAAGTTGTGCCGGATTAACAGGTTCTTGACTTCCTCGGCAATAAATATTAATTGTGTCACATAAATTAGGACCGCATTCTCTGTCGTTGTAATCTGCAAAACAAATTCAATATTTAAAATTGAAAGGCACCCGAAGCTTGTTTGAATATGGTAGTGCTGTGCAACAAGCAGAATTTGTAAACGAAACAGTGGCATTTTGAATACAATTTATACGTCTTTTTGCTGTAAATCTTTTACGATCCGAAATAGGAAAAAAAACCATCGCCTGTTTCGTTTTCTTGCGAATTTTTTCGCTTCAATAAAAACCCACTTCGATGGTAGAAACAAGGGGGAATCTCTCAATATTCATGAACCGCAGTGATGGGAAATTAACGTGGTGTTAAAAAGAACTTTAGCGCAATTTTAGTAGAGCTTCTCAAATCCAAAAACCTCGCCGATAACTCCACTCATTATCAATGTATTTTTCACAAGTTGTTATCAACAAGCTTCAAGTACGAGAGGCTCTAATTCATTTGCAACTACTAAAGGAAATAATTTTTTTTCCATCATCACCATCTCCTCCCTTCCACGCCTTCTCGGCCCCCTCTCAACCCTAGTCAGTCTTTTTTCTTTTCTCGTGCCTACTCATCATTTAACAAATGACGAAATCCATTGTCAATAACAGGACAGACACGTGAAAAACTGTGTTCAATTTGTTTTTTTACGAGAACAAATTGTCAAACTGTCCGCTCTCGCTCGTTGTTGCATCTCATAAATTATGAATTCATGTGTCTGTCCACTTATTTACAATGGGTAGCCAGTGAACGCGAGAAAATTTCTGCAGTTATCGTAAAATTTAATTATATTCTTTCGACAACCCCTAAGACGGGATGAAACAAGGCTAAGTTGAAAAACTCTAGTCTCTTAGGACAGCTGTAGTTTTAGTTTGTCTAAATGGAGCTTGTTGAAAGCAGCTTTTCAAAAAGAATAAAAAAAATTGCTATGAGCGAGCGCAACTTTCCCGGATTCCATCTCATTTTTATTCCAGCATTTCATTTCGGGCTAAAAATAAGTAAATAAGGTTATACGTTGGGGATCATGATAAAGAACCGGTTACTCGACCTCGTTCCTAGGGAGTTTGGAAGGTAGAGTTCAGTTGTTGACATAAGTCAACAACTGACGGAGTCAGTCAAAACAAAGTAAGAGCAATGAAATCTTGTTTGAAATTTGCACTCGCCCACTGATGTATTTTGATGTTATCGTAAACGCTTCTAACTGGCTCAGTATCAACAAAACACTGACATAGCAAAACATGATAACTCATTAGTCGTAAGTAAGCAGGAACAACACTTAACAATAACTCAAGAGTGGGTTAAATCATTAATTACTGTAAATGACTATAAATCATTCAGAATCATTGAAATAAGCATCGGGCAGCCGCCGCTTTCGTTCATAGTACGTGATGGATAATTTCCG
This sequence comes from Catalaphyllia jardinei, assembly GCA_022496165.2. NCBI lineage: Eukaryota > Metazoa > Cnidaria > Anthozoa > Scleractinia > Caryophylliidae > Catalaphyllia > Catalaphyllia jardinei. Next base: position 28,412,955 of record CM042750.1, on the reverse strand, counting down.
TGTCCGGCCGGCTTTAGTATATTTCGGTGACTGATTTCGAATAGTTTCGTTAATCTCTGTCTGCTACCTTCAACCTTCTTCATTTTAAGCTTAACCCGTTGTTTTGTGTTGCTTCGCCGAATGTCGCTGTTGATGAAAAACAAAAAGATCAAGGATAACTTGACCCTGTTGCAGACTTTTCGAGGGCCTACTTTGCGAAATATTTTAAATGAGTCTTCTACAGTTCTGCCGTGAATTGTTTGAGGAAATTTGTCCTTTGGTGGGTTATTTGGGGCTTACAATTACTGGTTAAACTTCCATACAGTAGGATTAACAGCACAATGCCTGATGACGTCAATGCCGTAGGACTCCTTTTCTCTTGCCACCAAAATCGATAATTACACGTTTGCTAAACCACTAGGGAGCTAACAGACCTAATTTTCAGCCACTTACACAGGCTTCGACCACAAAACGCAAATGTATTCCGTACCCGGCCAAACATTTACAGACCTTCCAACAAACGCTCAAAGGGTTGAAACCAGTATTCACACGATAAAAGCAATTTACCTCTTGTTAAAATCTCCCAATGTGCGAAGTATCTCTTCCGATATTATTTGTGTGTATACAAGAAAACAAAGGCTTTTCCTAAAGTGTATACAGTTCTGAAGGTTAAATTAAAAGACCTAATTGGTTGCTTACTCTGCATAGCTAGTGCTTGGATGTCACTAAAGCAGTTTAGTTGAAGAACTCAGGAGAAACAGGAACACAGTTTCAAGAAGTTTCGAAAATCATCCTTTGGATGTTTTACCGCTATCGTAAGAGTGTAGCGTTGATCTGGATAAACTTTTCTTTCTTAGCGTAAACACACAGTAGATAATTAGTTTGCATTCAGAACTGATCTTATCCGAAATGAAGGTGAATATTTATAAGTCATTTGTTTATCGCTTCGGGCCAATGACTGCCAGGCTGTGAATTGTATTTGTTAGCTACGGACACAAAAGCACAAACACTGAAAGACATGGTGGAAAGTTACTGAAATCATAGAGCTAGTTTTCTAGTTATGTTATCAGAACAGATTGTGCATTGCCTATTGGTATAATCTTCTGTGAACTGTGTTCCTTCGACTCTTCATTTCGGGACAGCTTGGAATTTGGGACCGTTCGCATTGACAAAGAAATCTTGCATTCATCAGACGACCGAGGTTTAGCCGTGCGGCGAGAAACGAAATCAATAACTGCAGTGTCTAATTACAACTTGAAGTTTCGTTGCAACTTCATAAATACATCTTTGTCGTTTTTCCAAGAGTGACGATCATCCAATCCATGCGAAAGAAATCTTACTCACCGACTTATTTGGTTTGCTTTGAATCTCAGATTTATGCCGGCGTGAACAGGGATTTCGAGTGCAAATTTTACCATGACTACTTCAAAGGAAGGGAAACCCGACAGTCTAAGCCTCGATGATTTTACCGAGAATGTCCTTCGTGCGAAACGTGATCTGGTTTTGCGTTTTGTGAAAGATCAAGAGGCGCTACAGACTTCCCAAGTTGATTTGAAAATAGTTGACGACGAGACTATAGATTTAATAGATTCAGCATTGGTCGTCAAGGAAGAGGACGGCCAAATAACAAACCCAGACGGACACAATATTGACCGAGAACAAACTTCCCTAGGACCTTTATCCAAAGAAATATCTTCGTTAAATTTGGACGCTGATAAAGCGAATAACCCACCAGGAGGAATGATCGTACCTCGGCCGCCCTCGGGACGCCCTCATACGCGAAGTTCCAGTAGCCGCAAGCGATCGGTTTCAAGCCTCATAAAACGCAGACGTTCAACAGACGACTCTGTTGAAAAAATCCCTTGGCAGGTTGAAGGAAATGAGTGTGCTAACTCCCGTGATTTGCTTGCGCAGCAAACTTCAGAAAGGACAGAATTGAATTCACCGTTTAACGCGGATGAAGATGGTTCAGGAGATAACTTAAACACTTCCTGGCCTCAGGAATTTCTGTCCAGAAAATTCTTTATCCCACTTCAAAATCATTCGTTGTTCGCCAGCAGGGGTGCTTCGTATTATTACAACGCTCCTGTGGAAAACTTTTCTGGGATCGATAACCACTCGGAAGCTCTCCGACCACGGTCGAGTCAAAGTTTCCAGCGTGTACGACCATCCGAAATCCTTTCCGCGAGAATATCGTCCGCTAGCGAATGCGACAGGATCACTTGCAACGCTGCCTCGCTTACCCACCCTCCGTCGTGTTCTAGGAAATTGGGCAAAGGCTCCAGGCGGAGAACTTATGTCAATTTTAACAGACTGGATGCTCAGTTAGCTCTGGAGGGACCGCTAGAAATAGCGCAAGTACACCCTTCTGATATACCACTCTACAGAAGTAGCTCGGCTGCATCATCAAGTGCGCCATACACTTTCGTACATGTGCCGCCAGTTGGACGCGAAGGCCCAGCGCCGTCTAGCAGTTGATATAAACTGACATAGAAAGTTCACTACAAAGCAGGTAAGAAAGGGAACTTCTCTTCTTAGTTAAACTCTGTTCTAGTTATGTACCATGAAAATACGAATTTGCCTTGATGATAAAAAGTGTGTCAGTTACGTAATAATCGCTACATAGTAAACTCTTTCTCGCTCCAGTTTTCACAGGCAGTTTGTGCACATTTCTGAACGGATTTTCCCCTGATGGGCAATTCGTGATGATTTTATTATAAAAATATTCTCTATCAAGAATCTATCAAGAAACAGTGTAAATCCTAACTGTCACAAATAATACTTTGTTTGCACAAAATCCAGTTGTGACGAGAAATACCAAAGTGATGAGCCAGGTTTTAACTTGATAATCTCTCTCATTTTGCTCCCCAGGATTTTTAAAGTGTGGAACATTTGTCCATCTTGGTAAAGGAAACCTCAGCTAAAATATTATAATCATAGAATAATCTCAGGGTTCGTCACAACTGACAGGAGTCTTAGTACAAGGCTGTCTTTGACCTTTTAACATATTAAAACTTAGTTTATCTTGGGAGCTCTGTCACCTTTTTATAAAACTTTCTAAAATCACTAAATCAATGCACTCGCTCTGATTGGTCAATCAGCTATGGTTTATCGTACCGGTAAACTCATGGAAAAATCGCACGTCTTCTGAATTACTATATAAAAGCAATAGACCACAAGTTTTTATGGTTTATAGGCTGATAAGCCACTTGGAATATTGGAGGAACACCCAAAGAATTCGTAAATCACTCGCCTGCGGGTCGTGATTTACGAATCCTTTGAGTGTTCTACCAACATCCCGCGTGGTTTATCAGCCTATAAACTATAGAAACTTATGGTATATTACTTAAATGGGCTGAGCTAATCCAAGAAATTAAGACTGGTTTGCAAAACAGAGCCAAGTTGATTCTATCAGTATGAGTCTGAGAAGTGATCATCTTATATTTAAAATTCAAAATTTTGAGCACAGTTCGCGCTGTTTCGCATTCTTTCCTTCTTTTTTTACTTCAAGTTATCTTCAGGTGAAACTCTAAATTTGCAGTAAAACTGCTCAAGTTTTTTTAATCGACGCCCAAACAATGCAACATGGCTTTGTATTTGACAAACTGTACTTAAAACGACTCATCTAGGAAGTCAGGATAAATGACTGCAAATAGGGACTGGATGTACAAACTTTTAAACATAAGGTTTGTAATTTTGTTTTAGACGTAGCCAACATCTTGCTTGTTGAGGTGAAGTTTGCTTGACTCATAATTATAAACAATAATTGGATGAGGTTTTTGTGATATCGGGAATAATTAAGGTCGAGACAAGTGTAATCAGCCGAGGCCGGAGGCCGAGGCTGATTACACTTGCCGAGACCTTGATTATTCCCCGATATCACAAAAACCGAATTCAATTATTGTTTTATTATACATTGTTTTATGGAAAATATGTGTGAAATGCAAGTAGATTTTATTTGTGCTTCTAAAAATACAAGGACAAACGCACAAAGCGGCCGCATCTTTCGAAACCATTCAAGTGCTCGCGCTCTTTAGCCAAAGGTGTATTACGCATGCGCACTGCGCGAGGTATAATCTGCACATATAATTGGATAGCAGATTATACCCTAATCATGCTTGTCCACAAAATCACGTGAATTCTCAAAATAAGCAGGGGGCTCTTGGCCAATCAGAATGCTGATAGTGAGTACAATGTATAATAAAGATTATCGCAGTTTTGAGCAGAAACTCTAGTTACATTGCTCCCAAGAAACAGGAAGAATTTTCATTGATTAGTATCTTTGTAATGTTTAATCTAAAATTTCGAATTGGACACGATCCGAAAGTAGTGCATGCACAGGCCAAAACTTCTATAATATAGGACTTCAGCCAAAGAGCAGGACGTTTGACAGTGAAACCGTTCACTCCAAGTGCATCTCGCATGCAATGGCCACATAACGCGCGAGGAACGCGCGTGCAAAATAGTTATGCACACCTGACGCGAAGGGCCTTAGCTTGTACTTAGATTTCAACTAGTGAAGCGAAAGCATTAAAGGGGCCTATTTTAAAGAAGCGTACCATTATTCACATAGACATGAAATGTTCTATCCATGACTTTTTTAAATGTTTCACAACAATAAATCTTCATAATTTCACAAAAGTTTGATACTGACGCCGCTTAACGATATTTTTTATATTAGTATCTTTGTGTAACACTGGTACACACGATGGACGCATTCTGGTTAAACAGAAAACCTTAAACCGTAAACCTTAACTTAAAATACAGTAAAAATAGACAAGTGTTTGACATGCAAGTATTCAATGAACGATTCAAGTTGAGCACTTAGTGTTGTAAATAGTATAAAAAGGATTACACTAGTCAGAATTGTGTGTTAAAGCCTGGTTAAACTAGGAAACATTGTTGCGTTTCCCCTGGTGGCTAAATTAGTGGGAAACAAACATTGTTTCGGAAAACAAAGTGTCGCTCATGCGCATTATAATAAACCGACTTTCAAAAGAAGTCTGGGGACACTTCATTTTTGTTACAGGGCTTGTTCCCTCATAAATTTTGGCCTTGTGATGCTATATTTTGGCCCTGTTCATGCAGTCTTCATGAGCTACATCCCACAATAGTCATACAAAGCAATAAGTAACTCTCTTTCCTCGAACTTCCAATTCCTTTCCTTCTTTCCCTTCTCTTCTATTTCAACTTCGCCGTCAGCCATTGTTGTCTGCTTACCGTTGCTGGGAAACGTTTTTAATGAGCAGCACTGGAAACTAATCAACATTGTTTTCATGGTGGCTAAACTCGGAAACAATGTTTCAGGCGCAAATTTGTGTCCGAGAAGGAAAAATGTTTTTTTTTAACTGCCTCGCTGGGCAATTTTAGCCCCGCTGGGCGATTTTTCAGCCTGCTAATTGCTAGATTTGTGACACTCTGGCTCCCCAAAACACTAAATTAAAGTACACTCAAAGAGACATTGCTCCGGCACGAGTGGATAATATCTATATTTTCACTCATCTTTTCCTGCCTAGTACACAAGTACCGCGATGTCATTGGATAACTAGAAAACAATGACCGATGACGTCACTCTTACATTACCTCATGCTAACTTTTTCATTCGAGATTTCGTCTCCCAGTACCAATCAACTCAATCAACTCACGCACACGGCTTTATAATGCTGCCACCTCGCCAGCCTCGCGTCTTCGCTCGGCGGGCTTGTTGGCAATGACGAATACAAATCTGTGAGATTAAAAGATTTTTTTATCCTTTCTAATAAATCAGTGAGCTGAAAATGATCTCTTGGTGGCTTCGCAATTGCTGACCGCCGAAGCCTCGTTTCTGGAAGTCGTACCTGCAAACGAGGCAGAATCTGAATGACATGGTTCAAATTACTTCCTTTTTTCTGGGAAAAACTACGTTGTTGAAATGAATTCTTGCGAATTCTTGCGGGTCAACGGACGTGAAAGAGATTCTATTTGCACTTCGCTTTTCACAATGTCCTGTGTTTTCTAAATAAACACAAAAAGAGCCATGTTTATGGAGGGGGAATTGGGACAAAAATGCAATTGAATCGAGTTTCATGCCATTGGACCATTAACGACATGTCATTAAATCATACGTCATTCTATCGGACAATATTCCTCATGTCATTAGATTGGACTTCATTTCATTGGATCATACGTTTATCTATTGGATCGTATATTTTATGTCATTGGATAGGGCTTCATGTCATTGCAACACATCATTCTGTCAGGAAACCACATTCGTGTTACTGAATCTATATTCATGTCATCGGATCGTAGACCATTCGATCGGACCATACACGTCATGCCACTGGATCGAACTTCATGTCATTGGATCGGAAACGTCATTCCATCGGGACAGCGGCTTATTGAAAAAGGTTTGCTTCCCAGAAAGCTTTTCCAGGGGGGGCTTGTTTCTGTTGTTTGTTCTATCGAACTCTCAAAGGGTAGCCATTCATGTCAGACCTTACGAGAGCTTCTACATCGTCGAAACAGTCCTGTACAGTTGTACAAGCAATAGCATTGCTTCAGTTTTGCATAGTTATAAAACAATCCTGGGTGTTTCAACAGAACAGACAAAAGCAAAAGATTAAGGATTTAAAACCGAGAAACTTTTACTTTACTAGCCTTTTATATATTGTCCAGCAGACTTAAAAAGGTCTGTGTATTATCAGTTTTTTCACAATTGTCTTAATTAGTTTCCAGTCTTTCTCTTAAGCATTTAAATATCTTGTTGCATTATCCAGCCGTCACTTCTGAGGATGTATGTTGAGGCATACGAAACGTTAAGTAATTATTCAAAGCTTTTTACAACATGCATTGTTTTGTCATGTTTGTAACCGCAGTGTGTATATTATTTCTGTTAAAACAATTCCATTCGTTTCTTTTGCAAATAAACCATCAGTGATACTAGTAGCTTGTTAATGTGCTGTTTATTTGTCAATCGTATCTATATCAAATTCTCGATCGTGATTGGTTCTCCGCGCCTATTCAGTGTCATGTAATCGGCGCTCGATCACGTTGGTGTCCAATTGTAGGTAATTGGATACCCACGTGATTTACACGTCAATTACACGCGCTTTAATGCTTTTTTCGCAATGTTTCGCACAGTTTTCAACATTTATGAAAAGCGCTACAGATGTTTTCGCCAAAAGACATTTCTAATTAATCCAAAATTTGTTATAGAAACGATTTTGCAAGTGAAGTATGATCCTCGCAGTAAATTTTCCAATTTAAGCAAT
>CM042750.1:28390278-28405716 GCA_022496165.2 Catalaphyllia jardinei | reverse complement strand
CGTTTGCCCCCACAAAGGACTGGATCTACCCACAATTCAAAAGGAACTGATCAATAGCAAAATGGTGTATTGCTTAAATTGGAAAATTTACTGCGAGGATCATACTTCACTTGCATCTATAACCGCAGTTCAAATATGAATTATTTCATATACACTTTACATCAGAAATGATTTTATTAGTAATTGGACCTCGTGTCGTACAATTTAGGGAGTATACATACATATATACATACATAACCTTTATTAACGTGTCAATATGTATTTAGCTCTAAGCTAAGAGCTAATTGTGGACACTTAAAAAAATTACAGCTAATTAATTACGCTAAACTAATCAATCATGATAATTAATCAATAATAATTAATCAGTATAATTGTGCTCCGTTCGAATCGGCCTTGCGCTTCGCGCTCCGTCCGATTTTGAAATTACTCGCGCGATTAATAATGGTAATAGGACTAAGTAGAGTCCAATTCGGTCTGTAATCATACGAGTGATTAACAAAATCGGATGACCGCGAAGCGGGAGTCTGATTTGTTAATAACAAGTATGATTACAGACTGAATTGGACGACACGATGTCGTGTTACCAATTAATCAAAACAAAAATTCGAGAAACAAACAAAGCATCGATTGAGCGCTGAACGATTTTAAAACGTCGTTATGAGTGCTGAAAAACTCAGCAGTTTGATCAACAAAGTGCACCGCAACAGCGCGCGCAAAATGGCGCGTACTGTCCAATTACAAGCATGACGTGTGTAACTGTCCAATTAATGCTCAAATCGGGCTGCTGATCGCCAATAACGTTCGATTCGTTCGTTCGTTTGATTACTACCTAAATTGTACGCCACTCGGTCCAATTACTATTATATATTTGTCCTTATTATAGAGCCAAATTAGTATTCTTCAAAAACAAAATTAATTGATATATTTTAAGATGTAACGTTTGTGTTTTCGAAACCAATTCTCATAGTTACATTCCAGATTGGTAGGAGATCTTCTGTCAAGGTGTAAAGGGTGTTAATAATTTAGATTTGAGATAATTTTAATAACATTTTCGATACGGAACTGGACTACATAACTACGCAGGCTGCCTTGTTCAGATTCAGTATTTAAAATTCACTGCGTTGTGTCAAGTGCTCTCTGTCTCAAAGCAAGTTTGTCGGCCTCTTAGCAAAATATTTTCAAAATGTTGCAAATACGTAACTTATATTTTCCGGCAACGCAAATATAGCCTTCATTGAGAGCCGGCTAGTTAATCGATATCGTGGCTTACATTGTAATTAAACGGCCAAGCCTAACCCTGGGTATTTTAATGGAAGAAATTAAAACGTTCTCGAAAGTTTTTCCGGGCGAAAATAGAACACTTGACTGGCGCTTCGTGATAAAATTTCTTTACTTGCCTGATTTTCAAGTGTTCGGTTGCGTCATACCTGAGAGAGAGTTTCAGGTTCAAGTTGATTACAAGAAGAAACTTTTTTGCCCTGCAATGTTAGCATTTTCAGCATTGTCGTGTTAAGATCTGCTTACAAATGATTAATATTTCGTGACCTTGACAGAAATCCACCGTTTTCATTTTCAGTATAGCGTGGAATATATTCCATGTTATGTGTTTGCGTTTCCCGAGCAGTGTCTCCAATGCAACTTATATTTGTGGAGTCACAACAAATTCTAATATCTGTTCCTGTGTTTTACAAGTATTAATTAACTGTGGTGTATTTGAAAGTCCGTTTTATGTTTTTCAGGTAATATTTCAAACTCGTGTTCTATTGGTTGGTTATTTTGTAAGTCCTCGGACAATACAGGCAAAAAAAGCTCATACCTGGAGTAATATTATGTGCGCATTTTTTGCCTTGCTGTGCCACTTTAATATTTTAATTCCGAATAGCGATCAAGCATTTTCTCTCTCCTTGCGATATCCAGTGTATTGGCTACAAATATTATTTTGACGCACCACTGAAATCTCAAAACTAACCATATACAGAATCTGCGGCAATAAGTAAAGAGAGTTTTATAATCGAGCATTACTATCAGCTGGTAAACCGCTATGTTATGTATTTTTAAAGACTGATTTTATTGAACCTCGAAAAGGAAACAGTGTTATCAGTTGTACGTGAATCGTTGGTTAATAATGATCTGGACTGGTTTCTTTTTCTGGACAAATGGAATACGGTTTAAATTTAGAATTTAAATATCTAGGAATACACACATATATGAGTTTATTATTTCACGTCCCCTTGGGATTTCCAGTGAAATATATTACACTGAGATAAAAGAATATGGAGTAAAACAGAACACAATAGAATTAGTTCTATGTATTACTAATATATGTTCCTAGTTCTAGGAGTCTAAAATGACAATAGGCCTTTGTCGTCGTGAATCTTTGAATATCTACCATGCCAGTAATAAAATTAAAATCCCATGAATTGTACTCTTTGAAATAGAGCCAAAATATTGTAAACCTTTTTTCGCGGTAACAAACTAAACCTTGGTTTCAATAATGATAACATTTCTCCGTCTCACCTTGTTAATTTTTATTCAAAATTGTCCGATGGCTCTAGATCTACATTTTCACTCTTAATGTTAGGTGTAATTTCTATTTTTTTGTTGTTGTTGATGTTTCCAAAGACTGCCTGTTTGTTGTGTTCTTCACGTTTTAAATTGCATGGGGTTGGAATCAATTTTTTTGTTTCAGTTGTTTTGCATCAAGTAGTATTCGCTACTATGCTAACTCGGACAGTACTTTCCTCCAAGTTCCTCTCATTACAAGTGGTGATGTTTCACCTAACCCTGGTCCAATGATAAACTCCTCAAAGTTTACCATTGCTAGGAATCACAGAGCCTTGAGTTGCGATCAGTGTGAACACTGGTGCCACATGAAATGTGGTCAAGTGAAACTGAGCCAGTATAAACACTTTCAGCAAAAGGATCAATTTAACTGGATTTGCCCGGCATGTCTTTTATCCGTACTGCCGTTCGCTGATGTATCCATTCTGACGGACGATAATGCTCATGTGGAGTTCGATAATCCTGCAAATACCACCACTCATCAGCCCGGGAGAATGCTAGTTTTGGAAGAAGCTAGAACAATGGATTACGTCACTAACCATAACATGATCACCATGGCGATGAGCATTTTCAAAACATTGAAAATGGCGGCCGAATGTGGGGGAATGAGGAGTAAAAGTATTCGCTTTATTTTGGATTTCACTTCGACTTTTCTTTGCCTAATTATAGGAAAAGGCGTTTTGTACGGATAATGACCATTCTCGTGATGGAATATTGAGCGTATTTTATTGAGCGTAACATGCACGTAGTGCCCAGAGCGTTAGCAATGTCGATGCTTCTCGTATAAAACCAAGGTTCATTTCCACGCCAAGGGCACGACGAAGATCTGCCAAGTTTACGCCAAGATGTTAAGGTATTGTGTCGAAAAAGGCAAAGATACACGTGGAAGATCTTTTGCGTCACTTGTACGGAATGCAGCCTGGCTATGTAATCTCGAACTTCAAACTGGTTTATTCCATGTTTATTGAAATACGTAATAAGAGGATTTTTGTGTTTGCAGTTATTTGTCTCGTAAATATTCGGTTGTGTTTAGAATGGTCGATTGTTTAAAGGTCAAATGCGATGTAGTGTTTCTTAAAATCCACAAAGAGTGCAAAACCAACGTTATGTGGTCTTCGATCGTTGTAGTTTTCCCTTCGGATGAACACTGGCTTTCATTTCCTGAATAAATCAGTGATTTTGTTTTAAATGTGTCACTGTTTGCTTTTATGTTATGATAATAATCCATGAATAGTCTGACTACTGTTTTGTCGCTGTCAGATACTAATGTTACTTACTTTTATCAGAGCAAAACTCGACATTTTGCTAAATAGATAAAATACTTGTGAAATTGGTCACTCTACACTAGAAGTGTTAAAGCTAAGGCTTCAAGACATGGCTAGCCTGTGTATATATTAGTAGAACCAAGATGAGCAGTCTGCTTGTGATGTATTAAACGTCTCCCTATCAGTCAGTAAGTTAATATTCCTCAAAGTACAATTATTAAAAGTAAAATCATCTCAGACTTTTGTTTTTGTAATGTCATCTAAAGCTTAATATAAGTTGAAAAAGGGGGTTGCAGAAAGATACACAGAAAGTCTGGACACCAGACTTTTCTCCAAAAACATTTCTCTCCCTTTCTTCACAAAATGCTATTTGCAAAGGTTTTCCAATCTTTTTGTGGCTGGTTTAGAGTGAGTCTTTCCTTCCTTTATTTTGTTTGACTTCTCAAACAATTCAGTGTGATGCCTCACATTGTTGTGAATGCATGCACTGTTAATTAACTCTAACATTTCTGAAGGCCCTGTATATGCATCTTTTAATTTGGGGCAGTGCTTAAATGTGACCTTGCTAGATATAGAAGCTGTGGTAGTCTTACCCAGGTGATCTGGTGACGTAATGAAGAGGCCTGGGCACAAAAAGTTTAATGCCGTATCCCACAGCCGCTCGCGGTCTGAGGTGTTGTTTTTGAATTTAACATGGCGGTCGCGATGGCTGTTCTCGTCGGTTCTACTTCAACTTTTACTTTTTGCATTCAGTAACAGGAAATTTGGGAGACACGGAAAATGATCTGTTACAATTTGGCAATGGGAAAACAGCACCTAGGACCGAACGTGGTTGTGGGATACGGCCACTGCTTACAAGTTGTAATATTCAAACCCCGTCAAATATTCAAAGAAGACAAATGAGATTTAGAAAAATAATGTAAACTACTGTTTAGTAAATTTTATTATCCCTTTGAGTATTGAAGGCCTCTTGAACCCAAAAAAGACAACAGAATTAAGATAACAGTCTGTTATCAATAAACATAGCAATTTAAACAAATCATGCATTGATCACAACATTTATTTCATTTGAACAAGTCCTTAAATTTAACAGACTGTGAAGGTGTTTTCCTTTACGCCTCATATTTTAAGGGAGTGATTTTTCTGTGAGTTAATACAGGAATCAATGAATTGTTCAGATATAAACATTACCCTGGAAATATCTTAACTATCTGTAGGATGAGCATGGTGTTAGGGAGAGGAAAAGGTTGTCTTTGTCAGTGGATGTGCATGATACATGTTCCTCTAATATCAAACCTGCACTTCAGTCGAATTCCAGCCTTCTCACGCCGATAAAAAAAATATTTCATAAATCTGCTTAAATGATTCCGCTAAGAATAACAGCCCTCCCTTCTAAACAAGACTAACGAAATATCGTGTGAAAACGAAGAAAGACTCGAAGTACCCCCGATAAATTTTGTGTAAGTTTAAATTTCCAGTCGTTTTCTGTCAGAAACCGGCATTTCTCATGTCGGCAATTTTCAATACATGGTTGCCATTTTTACTAGCTTGTTGCCACCGATGAAACTTTGGCGACACAACACTAACTTATTGTAGTTTCGAGGAAAATTAGTCTCGATATCGAAAAAATTCGGCAAGCTATTGAAAAAAGCACAGAACAACATCTACTTACATTCGATGGCGATCAAAATGGCCGCGGCTTCTTCGAAGGCCCTTCCAAAATGATAAAGATTTTATCGATTCGCTCTTCCAAAAGTTCCCAAATCTCGCTCAAGGAACGTCCGATAATGAGGCTTTGAAATTCTCGGATATTGAACGATGGAACCTAGAATCAAGCTTTTTTGAGAGCCCATATTTTCTTGCGTTTAGTTTTTGGCTATTTTCGGGCGAAACAGTAGAATCGTGACGTCATCGCTTCTTCCAAAACTGGCATTCTCCCGGACTGCTCATGGAACAGATTGAAATATCCCAGCCTTTTATGGTGACCTCTACACCAAACTCAAAGGACATGGTCTAAAGATTGCTCATCTCAACGTCAGAAGCCTGCTTGGGAAAATCAGTGAGATCAAACTTATGTTATCAGAAAGCAAACTTGACATCCTTGCAATTACAGAAACACATCTGGATGATGAGACACCTATTGAATATGTTATGATAACTGGATATCAAGTTGCCAGGCTGGACAGAAAGGATCAAGAAGGTGGTGGCTGTATTATGTATTACTCCGAAAGCTTGCACGTATACGAGAGAGACGATCTCAAGACAGACATTGAAGCAATCTGGATTGATGTCACTATGAATACCCAGAAGTTATTACTGGGCTGTGTATACAGACCTCCTGATGATTATTCGTTGTACAATAAATTCTACAGTCTGCTTGAACATCCTTTGAGAAACAGAAAAAACGTGGTGATCCTTGGTGACCTGAACTGAGACTTGATTGCCGAGGGTTACGAGGGGAGAAGACTGCTTGGAATCCTCGGCAGCTTGGATCTTCACAATGTCATAAAAGACCCTACAAGGACAACTGTAACTGCTTCTACCCTACTTGACCTCATGATCACCACTGATGTTTCTAAGATAATGACATCAGGAACGTTTGACCCAGGCCTTTCTGACCATTGATTCATTTATGGCATCATAAGAGGATAGCCCCGAAATACATCTCTGCTAAAAATTACAGGCAAGTCAACATTGAAACACTAAAACATGCATTTATTACCGCACCATGGTCTGCTATTGAGGCATTCGACGACCCTGATGACATCGCATGGGCATGGGAAACTCTCTACAAGGACATAATAAATGACCATATTCCCCAGAGGAGAGTTAAAATACGCTCGGGAAGCCTACCATGGATGAATTCCCATATTCGAAAAACCATGAACAAACGATATAATATACCCAAACGTGCAAAGGAGACAGGGTCTAAAGAACTTTGGGAAGAATACAAGAAACTAAGAAATGAAGTTACCAAGCTTATTAGAGAAGCAGAGGCTAAATACTGGAGACAAGAATTCAAAAAACACAGAAAGCAGCAAAGACTTCTGGAGGCTTGTAGCAAGGATCACTCGTCATCAAACTCATCATCAATCGAACAATGTTGAAGATCAGGGCACATGATTCTCGACGACAAAAATAAAGCTGAGGCCATGAACGATTATTTTGTGACAGTAGGACCAAACTTGGCCTCGCAAATAAACCCAATACCGAATTTTCGAGACATAGAACACATCTACAGAATCACTCCCACCCTCTCCAGTGTTCGCCTGAACAAATCAGACCTCCTTAGACGTATTAAAGCTATCAAACCTAACAAAGCCTCTGAGCCCAGACTCGACTGCTCCTCGAGACTTACATCTTATTGGAGAGGCCTCTGCTGCAGGCCTCTACACTGTTTTTAGACATAGCCTGCTTGATTCCACCGTTCCATCCCAGTGGAAAGTATCCAGAATGCTCACCACCCACAAGAAGGGAAACAAAACGGTCAGGGGAAACTACAGGCCTCTCCAAATGCTAAGTCTACCAAACAAACTACTGGAGGGACTAGTGTGCGAGGGTCTAGACAGCTTCACCACAGAGACCGGGCAACTGAATGACAACCAGTGGGGGTTTCGACAAGGCAGAGCAACTGAGGAAGTCCTGATATACCTGACCGAAACCTGGAAAACAGCTCTTGACAACGGAAACGTAGTTGGCGTTGTTTACATCGACTTCCAGAAAGCATTTGATACAGTATCCCATGAAATTCTGATTTATAAACTAGAAGCTATGGGATTCAGTGGTGATATGCTGAAGTGGTTCATCAGTTACTTAAAAGACAGAAGGCAATTTGCTGTAGTTTTAGGCAAATGGCTGTTCCTGACAAACTAAGCCTGTTACCTGTGGAGTCCCTCAGGGTTCGCTGTTAGGACCCAGGCTCATCACATACTACATTAATGACCTTAGTGACTCAATAACTGAAGGCAATTTGGATATGTATGCTGATGACACGACACTACATTTTATCGGCAACAACGTTGATGAAGTAGTCGATGGTTTCAATCAAGCCCTCTCAAAGATTTTACTCTGGTGCAGAAACAACAAACTAACTATACATGCTGGGAAGTCCGAGGCTATGGACATATCCCACAGAGCCTTCTGTGGCCCATTAAAACCCATCACACTAGGAGACAAGATCTTGAATGTTGTCTCTGAAACAAGATGTCTGGGGGTCATTATCGACCCCCAACTCCCCTGGAACAGTCACTCAGAGCACCTTTGTAAATCGTTTGGAAAGAAAGTAGGGCAGCTTAAAAGATTTAAATATTTACCAATAAGTACACTATAAACAATTTACTTCAGCAGCATTGTCCCGACTATTACTTATTGTAGCTTAGTTTGGGCACTAGCACACCATGAGCTTGAACATATTCATTCAAGGGCAGCTACAGACTTCCAGGAGACATATCAGATCAAGACACCCTAGAGACAACTGGATGGGAGCCACTATCAAACCAATATAAAAAAACTACTCACCTTAATGTATAAAGTAAATAGTAATATTACCCCAGATAAAATAACAAACCTCTTTAGCTTAGCCAACCTACTTTTGTAGCATGATAGCTTTGGAAATATTTTTCACTTATTGAAACGCGGACAGATAATTTTCTTCCAAGTAAGTATTATATTTTTTGATGTGCGACGTTTCGTGGTGGCTCAGACCATTTCAATTACACTTAAATTAGTTTCAAAAATCAATTTGACAACGGCACAAAAAGAGCATGCAAATACTGGTTTATCTATAAATTAGCCAGATGAAAATAAAATCGTATCAGTTTTACATATTATGTTAATAAAAAATTTTGTGAAACTGTCTTGTTTAATAAATAGATTAATGATAAAGAAATGGCTTGCGAAAGAGTCTAGCTAATATGTCCCTGAGAATTATTTGAATTTCCGCATTATAAGTACAGCGAAGAACTTATTCCATAGGCTGGTCTCCGAGTAACATTGCGCGCGAAGTTTGGGCTACACTTGTGACTCGATTCAAGCAGAGGAACATTTTAATGCGGGGCCCTTGCACGCAAATTTAAACCCCATGACCACTGCTGCCACCTTGATGAAAGATCAGATTTTAAGCCAGTCCATGACTCATTCTCTAACCAACCGAAAGAAATTCTTATTAAGATTAAGAAGACAGCCGGCAAGTTTAAAGTCAATAACTTCTATGTTTTAATAATTGTCTGGTGCGTCGACAGAAAACAATTGCGAAAAGTCTGGAACACCATGCTCGCGAAAAACTATTGTTCACCCAAAGAACTTATTGTTTACGTTTTGAATTTGGAAATGGCTTTGTGGTTTGCGAGCATGTCTGAAATTGATCGTTAAATGTCGATTTTTAACACCTTTAGGTGGGATCAAGATCTTTCTCACATGTTCCTGTATACATCGTAAATATCTGATTTTCCGATAAAAGTAAAGTGCTACGAAGATGCTTCGTCTCTACAAGGAGCGCTCGACTTGAACAAACTTGTAATTCACTAAGCAAATATTTAGCATATTCAAATCGCTATTGATCTTCGAAACAACACTCGCTTTCGATCAAGTTTTATTCTTACAATAATTTACTAACACCAAGTATCTTACTCTACTTTTACAACCTTTACTTATAATTTATTTGCCCCTTATCCCACCTTTCTCTTTATTTTAAAATTGCGGACTATTTACATGAGGTAACTAATGGCGAAATATTATTCCGAGAACTGATAGCAGGAGAAATTAACATTTTGGTTTCTTATTTTTATTGGATAAATATAGCTTTTAGATAGCCTGGAAAAAAAGAACATTTTCTATCCACTTTTATTTATATAATATGATTCTACTTATATTTTTCTTTCACATGAGATCCAACGATAGGTTTTGCAATAAATTCATTTGAAACTCTCTATTGTTTGATCGTCAATTGCATTTTCATTACGTCGAGAGTGAAGCCCATTACAGCTGGGTGATGGTTTTCCATGGAAAAAATGTTGTCTTTTTCAGTTTTAGTGTAAAATCTCTTTCCTGTTCTCGCTTTGTTTACTGTGGCATTTATTTGATAAACTTAGTGACTTTTTCTAGAAATGTCGGACAATTTTAAAAATGCTCTCTTATCTATCTGATTATGACTGGGCCGGGATCCGGGAGAGATATTTGCTTGATTTTAGATATATTACTTATACTGAACCGCGACACTAACCAGCAGTGTTCTCGGGATCTAAACAGAGTTTACAAAAGTATTATTTTCCTCTCCCATTATCTCTCTGGCTGTGTGCTAGCAGTAGCTTAGCTGCTAAACCTTGTTTTGCCGCCCCATCTGGCGCATAGACGTAATATTCCCAACTGATGAATTTCCAAGTTCGCCTTATTCACGTTTACCGATGTTGGCTTTCGTTGCGACACTGACTTCGCGCAGCATTTTTTAAAGCTTATTTCTTCGTAAAAGTTCGAAAACACTTCTGCGCACAAAGGATCGTGTGCTATCATTGAACAAGATCTAATGATGGCAATTTCTCTATACTACTTCTTATTCTCTGAATCATAACGTGAAACCTCTTTGAGGGCGTGATCGTTGCCCGCGCGCTGTCATTGGTCTCGACAGCCTGCTTGCACAGTTCGTTTCTCTCTCCTCGTCAAAGTCGATTTTCGGAGGCGTCGGTCTAAAGGGCCGATGTGTTCTGCTCCGGTTGAGCGGCGGAAGAGTCCTTGGTCGGCTACTGAATTCAAACACTTTGCCTTCGTCTGAAAAACTTGAAATGCTGCTACGCCGTGAAGGCGGAGGCGAAGTGGAGAGATCAGACCCACTGGCACACGAGCTCGAGTCATCAAAACTTGATCCTTCGCTTGTTAGTCTTTTTTGGCGCCTTAAACCAAACTCTATTCGCTTTTGAACGTTGTAGTCAGTTTGTGAAAGCGACTTCCGTCTTCCTTGATCAGCCACCACTTGTAGAATCTCGTCGACCACGGCTTGTTGCTCAAGGGTTTTTTTCTTTGGCAGTCGTGGACAGGTCTGTGCCTTAGACGCCATTCCACCATTGGCGTCGTCGTCGTTTTGTGTTTGTTTCATGGGGGAGAGTTGTAGGCTTTCAGCCTCACCTACAGAGCGTAACAAATAGAGAGTTGCAGTTATAGTAACGTCATGAGATGGCCATACACAAACATCATTTTGAAAACTAAAGATCGTCCATTTAGCTTTTTTCTAACATGCCGCAGGGGGAAGAACTTACCAGAAAAGTCAGCCAAGCTTTTGCGCTGAAAGTAAACGTTGCTTGCGTTATGGGCCCGTTTTAGTTTGCTCAAAGCGGAATTATTTGCACTATCGCGTGGTTTCGTTTTCGACAGGCCACGTTGTCTGAAGCCGTGATGCGCGCCAGCGAATACAAATGAATACAATTTATTCATAGGTGTGATTAATTTCGCGTTCTCAAAGAGAGGCTCGCATTTATCTTTGGCCCCCTGCCTTCGTAATAAGGACTTAACACGTGCAAAACGAAAATAGCTGCAGCGACACGCGTTAATTAAATATCAAAGAAAGAAAGAAAACCTCACACGCGATAAAGCCTACGGCAATTTTTTTCCTTTCCGCCACGCCGTCTTCGCCAGACTTTGGTCTTACCTCGTGTAGATAAGGAATAAATGCGTTTAATCCTTCAATTAGCAGTCTCAATGGTTTGTTAAGGTGAAGATTAAAAGTCAGAAAGCTTTTATGTCTTGCTGCGCTGTTGATGTGACTTTTTCTCTGACAAAATATATCGTGACTTCACGGAACTTGAGACAACAAAACACCACGTGGTCTTGAGGTAGTCATGCGTGATATTGTATCAAGAAAAGCGTCCTCTATTTTTTGACATTTCTGCTTCGACTGTGGAAAGACTTTCGCGCCAGCTATCCCAGTGTCAATATTGTAAAGTCTTCCTTGCTCGTTAGCAACAGGAGTTTTGTTTACAAACACTGTCGCCTTGGGACATCGGCTAATCAAGGCAGTTGGAAAACAAAATGTTCGCTCACAGCTGAAGGGACACGTTTTCAGCTGTGCGAAAACTAGTTTTGTTCCTTTAAGACAGCTCTGAAAAAAGACGAGAAATACAAGGGAGAAATAACGTGTGAGGCTATTTTCAGTTACTACAGTGATTCTGTTCTGGCGACAATATATTTTATCCGTCCATCTGACAGCATTTTCAATGCTGATAAACCAAACCGGATCTTGCAAAACATGCAAAGAGTTGCTATTGTGGATATATTCTAGTTGGATATGTATCATTTTCGCGCATAACATGTTCTACGAGTTTTCACGGATAACGCTTCGGTTTTTTCCAATTTCTTGGTGATGGAAAAACCTGCTGGTTCAGAAATGTCATCTTGAGAACGTCGCAGAAAGAATTGTTATTCCAGTTGCAAAGAATAGAAGTAGAACCTATTTAACCGGAAACTGTGCAAAATGAAAGAACTTTTAGAGGTAGAAATAACAAAATATGTATCGTTTTACTTGGCCACCTGATGGGAGACGCCAGAAGTTAGTGCACCCCCATTGCCTCCAAAAAATTATTCTTTCGTTGTTATTTGGGCAAAACTGCTGACGATTGCATGCAGCCCATGTTACTGCGACAAAAGAGGCATATTTGTCAAGTCATGTTTTCACTTTAAATGGTTTTTAAAAAGTGTATATTGACGAGTTAATTTAAAATGACGATGTCGGCTTTCATTGAACAGATGTGATACGAAAACGCGCTCTGCTGAAATGACGCCAACTGGTGCGTGGGACAAAAAGTACTACAACCGTTGAACTCAAATAAAATATTTTTCTTACCAGCTAAAACAAAACCGTGACAAAGGGAAAAAACATGTTTGTGTCAAGAAAGACTCATAAATATAACAATTTCCTTATCGAAAGAAATGAACTTATCAAACTAAATATGCTATGGTGTAATCAAACGAGATATAGAGCACGGAAAATACTACTTTTATGAGGTCCATTTATTCAATACTCCATTTTCGTGAAATAATAGTTTTGAACTCCGATTTAAGCTAAGAGTGATCTTCCCTGGTCTTTATCTTAGAAAATCAGCACTTGTCCGAGCATTGCTCTGTATACAGTACATCAAACTCAAACGAATTGAACGGCTATCGACTGCAAGAATATTTCTAAGCAGTGTTAGACATGCTTATTTGCCTTGTGGCTGGGGTAAACATAGTGAAATATCTCCCACTAGCTGGAGTTTGCAGTGTTGTGTATTATTCCAAATCTGTTGGTCCATGAACAAGAGTCAAAATAGATGATAAAACTATTTAGGGCGAAAAGCCAATGTTTATACAATTAACCAGCAAAGCGTTGGTTCATTATCCTCTTTCTAAAACTTTCGTGGCTAAATTCCATCTAATGAATACATTGATACTGTGCATGGCAAACTTAAACACGTCAATCACTGCTTCGTTGAAATTAGTCACGAGAACGATAAAACACAACTGATGATATCAAGTCTAATACTAATTTGAATTTGACTTCTACTCTCACCAAAAAACAAGTGATATTCCTGATAAAAAAATGTATTCCTCTTTGGCTATCATCACCAGAAGTTTTAATTTCATCACCGCCCGAGTTCCGGACTTGTTGTGACTTTTGGTAAAATCTGGTTTTAGTACTATTGGTTATTGTTTTAGCACAAGGCATTTATATTGCAGCTGGTCTGAGTTCTAGAGTTACCCTAGATGTGAACATTAACAGTTTACTTTATTTTGGAGGACTCAGCTTTTGTAGGGTAAAGAAAAAGCTTTTAAAAATATATTCGTAAAAAAAACCCTCAGGGTTAAAAAACAATTTGAAAAATATCCAGAATATATTGCATATTTATTTCACCTTAGTCTTTTTACATGCAAATAAATCCCTTCAAACAACACTTAATTACGCACTCCGAAAATTAAAAGGAAAGCCATTTTTAGGCGGAAAAAAAGAAAAGAAATCATGTCGTTTGGAATGGGTTTAGTTATTCTTCGCAATTTTTCAATCCACACCATGTAAGATATTAAACTGAGATATTAATTATTTATATTATTTTATGTTATAGTCTTTATTTCCTTGGATACCAGAACTGTGCTGATAGCAACGGTCCAGTTTATATAATGCACTTTAATGTGTTTGCTGATATTTGAAGCGTTGTTCTTTGGTGTTTTCTTTAGTGCCTGAAAGTTTTCATTTCAAAGATTAAAAAATGGGCATCTTTCCTGACTGATGTGCACTTGTTTGCGAAGAATTCGTGATGATTGAACAAAAACTAAACTCAGTACAAAACATTTGCATTTTGTTATCTTTGTTGAGAGAATCTGTAAAAGTCTCTTTTAGTTGTCAGCTGTGCAATACATCCGTGAGTTGCTTCGGCGGCCGGAAGTTTTCGGAAACCTTTCTACGTTTTCGTGTCCTGATCCGGTCCTCAACACAAGACGTATTAGGAATATTTTTAAAACGAAAATAAAATTGTTCACTCTATTATTTCAAGGCCGCTGTTTGTGAGAATCAAATGTAAACCGCCATGACGCGGCAAAAAAATTAACAGAAAAATTTAGGCATACGATTGAAAATTGCGCCATCATTCTGCTCGTTTCCCTCTTCAAATTATAACATTTTTATGAAAATAATTCTCGGTATATTTGAAAAAACTCTGGGGCGGCGCTTTGTCAGCTGTTTGTTTTTTGCACATAAATTGAGACTTTTTCCAAATGATTTGTACACACTGAGCTACTTAATATAACAAGTATTTTCGTGGTTTTGGTACTTATTTCAGTGTATTTGCCTAAGTGCCAAGAAATTCAAATAATTTATTAATACTTAACAGCGAACAGCATAATGTATCTGAAGAAGTTGGACTGGCTGATCGCAGAGGTTATTTCTTTATTATTGCTGTTAACGTTATTGGCGTTTTGGAGTTGTAGAAAACAAAGCTCATTTACGAAGGACGCTGTTATTTTGGGAAAATTTCCTGATGTAGAAAACAAACTGAATTGGTGGTAAATACTTGACAAACGAGATGACGTCCATGGGATGAAATGAAATGCATTATGTAAAGTGACAACCTTGAACTGGTCTTTAACTGATCAGAGAAGAAGCTAAAAAGCCAGTGACAATTTCAATTCATCCTAGTTGCCAAAACACATCCTTGAAATACTTGACATACTTTTTTATTTCTCCAACATACTGGACAGACGTATAAAACACCTTTAGTGGTCGAAGTCAAATGTTTATGAAAGGTGCATGGTCGGCTCTCAAATAATGTTCACCAATATTAATATTGTGATAGTTTTCGTAGTTTGGATTAAAATGTTGAAGGTCAGATATTTGAATTTTAAGGTATACAAAGTTTTTCATACAAATTCAGTTTCTTTGAAACTACTTGAAATCTCTGTACATGCTAATATATTCTAGTTTCACTTTTATTATACAGTTTCGGTAACCTTACTGATTTAAATATGGTTCAGAGACAATCGGCTTAAGCAAATATGAGAGGCAAAATTATTTTATAAACCATTACTGGCCGCGGTTAGTTAAAAATCGAAGAGAGAGAGAGAGAGAGAGAGAGAGAGAGAGAGAGAGAGAGAGAGA
>CM042750.1:28356868-28379004 GCA_022496165.2 Catalaphyllia jardinei | reverse complement strand
TGTAGATGGGACATCCGTCTCTTATTTAAACTACTATTAAAGTTCGAGATGCATTAAAACAAACCGAGAGCCGAAGCTCCCTTGCTCCACGTTTGTAATCAAAATATCACAGAAGACAACGACCCACAACGTTGGAGGTTTTCCCCTTGCTTTGAAACGAAACAAAACGACACAAACAGATCCTCGACGAAAACATCCACACAACGCGCGAGTAATATCTGCGAAAGAACTGGGTACAATGTCTAAAAATAACTTAAGAGGGATTACCTTGGGTATAAGACCTATATGGAGGATTCGCTCTCCTACCTTGATAATCTCTTGATATGTTGTAGTCCTAATTTCTGTGATCATAGCCACTGCAGGAACTCTGCGCAAATGTAAATTAATAAAGAAAACGTATTAACAAACTGACGTCAATTTTCCAAGCGTCTGTCCTGTTATTGATCACCAATTTCGTCATATTTTATCAAAGTAGCTATCGCCATTGTGGGTCCGCAGACTACTTTGACAATGTTATGAAGAATTTCATTGTCAAACATGAACAGGAAAGACGCATGAAAAATTGACGTTAATTTGTTTCTTACGATAAAAAATTGTCAAATTGTCAAATAGTCCGCTCTCACTCGTTGATGGCATAAATTATAAATTCGTGTGTCTGTCTGCTTATTGGCAATGAAATTGCCTAATGAGCGCGCGAGGATTTCTGCAGCTATCGTAAAAATTATAATTGACGTTCTTTTAAAGTTTTATTGAAGGACTCCTACAATTAACTCAGTAAATGTTATTTAAAAACCTCCGTGCTTTCTGAAGAGTCTAAACCAAAAATACAAACATTATTCAATCGAAATGCATGCCTTTTTACGCCAATACTGATAGTAGTAAAATATTCTCAATATATATATATATCAGAAAAAAAAAACGTTCTTGGCCTTTGCCATGTCAAAGTGAATATTTGGCTTACACTCTTTCTACTGAAATAAGTGGCAAGGCGTTCTTTTCTTCAAACCCAGTGTTTCTTGGACACACAGCCAAATTCAAATTACCGTGCAAGACTAGGAAACAACTAGTTGTTATAAGTATCTCTAGATGCAGAGCGACAGCTCCGAAAAGGTTAAGCGAGCTGAATTATGAAGATGGAAAAAACTGTCTGGCGAAAGTTTCACGAAATAAATGACCGCGTGCACTACCGTTGATAACTGGATTAAATAACGAACAGAAAGACAGCCAAAATCACATGAATTTTAAATTACTTTTCACAACAATTGGAGACTTTAACGAAGACATCTAGCTGCTTCAGTTTGACTGGCATGTGTATTCCAATTGTGCTTGTTTTTTGTTTCTCAGAAATGCGAATCTAGATGCTAATCTTGTTTTGTATAAACGCCCTTAAAGTAGAAATAGCGATTAAAGAAGCTAGGATACATCAACATCACAAAAGGGTTACATATATATGATGTATACATGTGCTAGGCAAACAACGATGAACACGTTGCTCAATAGAGTAATGAACACTTTTATCTTTTCATACATCTGTAGTTTTTATTAATGTCGTTAGGGTGTCTGAATTGTACTGCACAAGCTTGTACAAGTTATTGTTCTCAAAAGGCTAAACAAGAAAGCTCCTGGCAAAATTTATTGCAAACAGTCAAAGAGAAATGCTGTTTTCTTAATCAATATACTTTGTCAAATTGTAAAAGCTGTTTTATGGTATAACTTTTTTTACACTGCCGTTGGCGAGATTCTAAAAATAATGAGTATAGGCTAATTGAAATACCACAATGAACGCTGTTATATAACATAGCTCACGACGACAAAAAGAGAGTTTTTTTTTGGCCTTTCTTCCTAATTTGTAATTACGTTCACTTCCTTGGTTGTGTCTTTGTAGAGTTCAATGTTTTGTCATAACTGAAGTTTCCATTTTAATCACATGTTAACTGTCTGTAGTCAATGAGACGATTGAACTAATGCTGTTTCATAAAAAGAGCAACACCGTTTGTTGTCAATTAGACCGCATCAATTTATTTTCACTTTTAAACCAACTGTTCTCGAATCTTCGAAATACTTTAATTGTAGTCACAAGTTATTGAACATTTTGGAGGTCAAATAATGTTCAATGTATAAGCAAACACACTATCTTTACTTACTGTCAAATCATTTGAAAAATTTAGGCGTTATCCCAACTATTAGTTAGGGATCAATTATAGAGAGCAGTGTTAAATAAATCTCGTGTAATCGTATTGTACTGTGTTCATTAATCAATCTTTATTTTGAGCATAAATGAAAATTAATTACTCTGAATCCCTTCAGGCGGAGGAACAAAGAGCAGATGAAAGATCACACTTAGCCAACCATTAGCTACCTGAATCTCCTAATTACCTTCGCCATTTTTCCTGCAGTTAATTAGTGATATTGCTTTTTGAATGGCCGCCTCCGCCTGGGTAATTAACCAGAACAGTGTTCACTAGTTACGCTTGTTTTCTGTGGAAATTCAGTGAAGCAGAGTCACACTTGGACGTTTGACGCAAGTTTCTAAGTGTATTTAACGTATAATTTCATATACAATAAGTTAATCTGGAATCGATGAGTCATTCATCTCTGCTGCAAGATCGTGTGTTGTGTTTTTGAGCGGATAGTTTGTTTCAAGCTCAGTGAGAAGCACAACATGAGGAACACGAAAGAAATCCAAAACCGAGCCTTACGCAACAGGCCTACCGAGGAACATACAAAGGAACTTCTTCAAATAATACGAAAGCGCGCTGAAGAAGATGTCACTGATTCCAACGTTCATTTTGACGAAGTGTTACTGAGAAGGGCTTCGGTAACTCGACCGAACGAGCCCTTGCCATCAATCCGTGTTGATTCGAGCAGTAGTCCAAAGAGGCAAAGCTGCCCTGCAGAAATGGAAAACCCTCAAAAGACTGATAATCCCACTGTTCCGAGATATCGCTGGAGATCTTTAAGCGATGCACCTTTGCTTGAACATAGAAATCGTTCTCCGCGCGATCGCCGAGACACATCACCAGGTGCTAGAAGTGACTCATCAAAGAAAGGCCCTCGAGCTCCTAGGCTTTCGACAAATCTCCCTCCTTTAGAGTTGGAAAGGCAGCGTTTTGAAAGACCGAATTGTATTCCGTCACTTCCACGCAATGGCATATCACCAAAGGAAGATATTAATATGAACATTATTTACGACAACGAAGACGTTTTGGTGGAGCATGATGGTATTAACGAGAATTAAACATCGCAAAGATTGTGCGTAATGTCCGAATTTGAACTCGGGGGCCTTAAGCAAACAGTCACAATATATAATACCATTCCGAGAAGGAATAAATTCCCTGTACTACATGAGGGTCTGAAATCGGTGCAGCTGACAGTAGTATTTTAATAATCTCTGATTTGGAGAATTTTGTCTGCATATCGCGTCAGTTCAAAAGTTGTTTAGGATTGTCAACAACTTGAAAAAGATTGTGCAACACTCGCATTGACGAATACATCGAATGACTCTTTCAGAACAAGGCTATTTGTACATTGTTTACAAGACTTGTCAGGTGTTAAAATATGTTCTTATTGCTAACATGCAACTGAGACCATGATTATTCACTCCATAAATATCAGACAGTTATTTCTGGTACCAATATGGCATTTGCAGAAGTTATACAATGTTCTGGAAGTTATTTCGCGCCGCGGGGGTAAATAACTTGAAGCTGTGTTATACTGTGAATTGACAATGCGAGCAGTGACTCTTTGAAAAACGCGTTCTTCGTGCTGCATTGTTGCCTGAACTTGTGAGGTGCAAAAATTTATCACAAAGCAACAGTTAATTATATATTGATATGACCCGACTGCTCATACAAACAGTTTATGAAGGTTAAAAATGAATAAAGGTGGTACGTTTTTAAAGAAACTGTGGTGCTGCGTCGGTGGGGAGTATTACAAGATAATTTGGTTTATATCAACTGGGTTGATAATGTGAATTGGCCACCGTAAAGAGAGTCGAAAGCTGGCGTTTCGAGCGTTAGCCCGTCGTCGGAGCGAATCTGGCTAACGTTGGAAACGTCAGCTTTCGAATCTCTTTACGGTGGCCAATTCACATTATCAACCCAGTTGATACAAACCAAATTATCTTATCCAGGTTAAAGTTCAACAAAGTGACACATAATTAACAAAACTTACTAAAACTTCTGTAACTTATAAAGAAAATGAAAACTGGAGATTTAGCATATTATAGCTTGTCTTTAGGAACAGAACAATGACTTCGGTAATTATCGCCACCGAAATGTACCCTCGGTAATGTCGATCTTACAAGAAATGCCCACGGACTGTAAACTTTATTATAATTATAAGTTTTCGTCCGAAAAGTTTTTTTTTTCAGCAAAGGAGAGATCACTACAAAAACTTTCCACAGGTAAACTTTATTGTTATCGAGAAACAAAATGTTTCTTTGTTTTTTTAAAACGTCAATATTGTAAACAAAGAATTGGCTTTTCTTAAAAACAAATGAACTGCGCAGTGTTACGGATGCCTGAGTAAGAATCCTAACACAGTTGAAAAGATATCACTATTTGTTGCATTCTTGGTGTAGTTGGAGGTAAATACCTAAGATGAACAGGGAATATTTACTTTCAAGCTATGAAATGTTCAGAGTTGTTTTAACGTGGTATTTGAAATTATTTCCTTAGCATGTAATTTGCAATCCTTTATTACAAAAACAAATGACTTGTTATAATTGAAGTGGTACTCAAAGATCTCAAGGCAATACTTTGACGTCAGTGACGTTGTCTTATTGATCGCAATATCAAAGAGAGATTTTAACACAGGCTGAAAAACTGTTATTTTAAAATAAACAGCTACTCACAAACTAATATGTTCAATTGAGTATCTTAAGTCCAAAGAATGTAAGACAGGGAATTGACCAGTTTGCGTTCTTACTAACGGTGGTCTAAAATACTATTACTATTTTTGCTTTTGTTTATGTCGGGTATCCATGACAAGTTATTTTCATTCGAGTCCCATATCTCCCACTGAATGCTAATGTGCTTGTTTCCATTGAATAGGCGGGTTGTTCCAATGTTCATCAGTTCGTTAGCAAGTTAATTGACCATAAACACAAACTTGCTGTGTTTCTTTGTCACATCATGTCACATGCTAATTCAGTATATGCTGCTATTCCTAGCCAAGTAAGAGTACAGAAAAGGAAGTGTAAAACTACTCAACTCCGCCTCAAAAAATAAAATCCCCCTCCCCCTCCACCTCCATCACCACTCAATGGACACATCAGTTTATTCCGTTACTGAGGGTCTCCCGGATGTCAGATGGCGTCATTTAGTTTAGTGTGACGTCATCAATCCGTTACGAGCGGTTTCCGTAACAGGGTATTTTTGTCTTAGCGGCATTTCGATCATTAAATGCGTATTTACGATTTCCTTGCGTGGGGTTGAAGGAAGTCGGATATTGTAAGATAATTTCCTATTTGACTTTGTTGCACTTGTAATATAGTAACAGTAGCGGAATTTGTATCAAGGAACATCTTCTTTGGCAACCAAATAAGAAAACTACCAATGATTACCAAAAGGAAAAAGAAATCAGTGTCTTCTATTGTAATAGAAAGCTTATCATTTCCTGCTCTGAGTGATGCATAAGTTTGCATAGCAGTAACTGCGTCATACACACAATCACTCTTGCTGTTTCCAAGGGGTTGTTAGGAGGCAGGAGTGCTTATCAACTGTCTGTTAACTAGTAACCAAGTGCAATTTGTATCAAGGAAAACTGACCTTAGAATCTAGGACAGAGGCACGTTCTTCACAGTTTTTTGAGGGAGTTGAAGACACTTCGCCGCACAGCTATGTCCTAACAAACACAAATGATTCAACTAATTGAAAAAATTAATTCTCACGATGATGTCACACCGACCGATTTACGATCAAGAGCGCCTCGCGACAAAAAGTCTCCTGTGTGTCTCCAGAGGTGGGTTTCTTAAAGATTTTGAACCGATGTTTCTGCTAGCCGTATAGAGGTATTCTGAGATATTTTTCGCAATTATGTTTCTGTGTATCTTGTAATAAATGTTGTGTCCCAAGTAGCTTATCTTTTTTTTTACATTGCAATTCCAGTGCTGAAGATAAACAAATACAATAACATGTTCAAGAGAAGTTTGGGAGTTTTTATTTAGTTGTCGGGTAATCAGATATTAGACTCAGTTAAGAGGCCAATGGCAGGACGACGTTTATTTTGGGATGTTGAAGGTTTTTCAGTCCAAAACTGTGCATTGGAGTGATGCACGATAGTTTTAAGAATAATATTTTAGAATGATAAGTAATAAATTAACAGAAAACATAATTCGGTGATGGGATAATAAATACTTGGGTTAATTGCCACTATTGATATCTGAACATTTGCTTGCTTACTGTTCTAAAAAAACAACTAGCCAAATGAGGGCTGTTTTTTTCTAGAGAAACATGGCACTTGCAATTCTGATGTTCATAATTAGTATTGTCTGCTAGGAAAATTCCAAACTAAACAAAAGACGCTACTTAAAGCAGCTTGACACGTCTGCTTTTGTTGAGTAAGCTGTGATGTTTTTGCGTCTATGGAAACCAGTCTTGAGATATCTAATTCTTTAAACGCACTAGCAAATTATTATAAAACTAACATAAAATTGAATAGTTTATTTTTTTCTTTGAAGGGAATTGCATTTAGGGTTAACTCAAGTCATGGTTACAGGCTGAAGATTCGAGATAGACGGAGCCTGAAAGAAAGTGTGATGGTTGTAAGCAAAAAATCACTATGGCTTTACTTCAATTTGGAACCCCCTATAGCAATTCAGTTAAGACAAAGGTTTCCGGCTAGGAATATTAGGACATAACGATTATCCCTCTCCCAGCCCCAGGCAACAACAATTCGTAATTTAATCGGCGCCGAAAATATTGCTTCCCCACGAAAAGTGCTTCATTAATTCAGGAGGCTAACCACACGAACTCAGAGAACATTTAAGGTAATCTAAAAAAGGATAATTAACATGGTACTGATATTAATCTGTGAAAATGAATATATTAATTCTACTATGAATCATTGAGGTACCTTGCGTTGTTTATATCGAGGTTGAATTAGAACACACTAATTGAAATGCGTACATAAAATTACTGCAAACAGCTTTGTTATATGACGGTAGACAGGCATTGTACGTCTGTGAAACATCGCCACTCCCTCACATCGGAGCTACAAGATTACGTTTAATTAACGTAGCTACCATTTTAAATTAAGTTAAAGAAGCTTTTGCTTTAGTCTGTGAAAATCGATCACAAACTTTAATTTCAAATCCAAACTTGTCGCCGGTTATATGAAGCAGAACAGCCATACTTAATTACGGTAGCTTACCTCGATCATGTGAAGAATAATTGCTGACGGTTTGGTGCATGGCAAACAATCGAACACCGAACTGTTTTTCACTCTCTTACTTGAACATTTTCAAGTAAACTTAAGTGTTTAATATTGCTCATTTATAAGACCGCTGTGAGTTGATAGACCTGAGTCAAGGGTGTTTCTTCCTGTTGATCTGGTTGTCATCTAAACAAAGGACTCTCGTGCACTAAATGCAAGGAAAAATACTGTTGCTATGGAGACACTTTCAACATAGTCATCATAGTAGCGAGGTTGTAGAAATCAGCTCTCTTTCTTATTATTGTATATTTGTATAGCTGACGAGGCAAGCGTGTTTAAAAAAAATTTAACCACCTACGATCGGATTATGACAGTCTCTTGCCTAGATATTGAGGATGAACACTCCGAGCCTCTTCTAAGCTTAGAGATCCTTAAATTAACTGATCTTGTTACCCTTCACAATGCACTCCTCATGTATCACTATTACTATAATCTTCTTCCATCTTCCTTTGAAAATTTTTATTAAACAGTAGCATGCATCATGACACTCATACAATGCTAGGGGCTTGCTTCTAAATCAACTTATTACACGAATACTACATCAAAACAAACTTTGGTAAATTCAACATTAGCTTCGCGACAGTAAAAGTTTGCAATCACCTTGACGAAAACATGAAACACCTCTCCCTGAAAACGTTCACAAACAAAGTCAAGTTAAACACCTTGCGGTCTTACCGTTCATGACATTTTAACTGGTATTTCTTCATTTTTTTAATTTATCTATTTATTAAATCCATTTTGAAATCATTGGTTATCCATGCAATGTGATTGGCTCTCAGCGGGGAGATTTGTTCACGAATCGCGCTATTTTTGCTCTAAATTGCATCTTTTTCTCAGCCAATGAGAATGGGACATCATATCCTTTATCATCATATCCTTTATTTAAACACGATAAGGTTTAAAGCTTAGAGCTTGTGGGGTCGTGTGGAAATAATTACAATATGAAACTAAATTGAAATAGTGATAACATTACTTACAGAATAAAATGTAAAATACAAGCATAAAATGTAAAATACAGGCATAAAATGTAAAATATTTAAAAGCATTTAAAATCTAGGTAGTGCCTCGGAAATGACTGGGCCGACTGTGCGCTAAAATCAAGTTCCTTAAAATAAATGTCCTTCTTCACTTTACGATAAAACTCAGTAAACTGGCCCGTATAGTGACTCGAGACAACGTTCCAAAGAATAGCGCCTCTATAGCTTATAGAATTTTTAATAAATTCAGTAAAACAAAACAACCAATCAGATTTTAAAGGCTTTTTTAGACTAACCAATCACATTGCAGAAAATGAAAGACAAAAAAGCCGTTGTTTGGCCAATTTGGCTATTAAATTATGCGATTTCAAAATGGATCTACTAAAGAGGCTTTGCTCAAGCATTAGTGCCAACCTATCTCCCATATTTAAACATTATTTAGTTTTACTCAGCTCGATTAGCTTTGTAGTTATTCTGAGTAAACGTTAATTACCTTTTTTGCATCAATATATATTGTAAATTAAGTTTAACTCTTTAATTTTGTAATAGAGCTTCTTGTTGTTGCACAAACTAGAGATTTGTTTGAGTCTTCTTGGCCTAGCTCCCAAGCCGAATCACTAAAGTTTATTGATTCCTACTGACAGCAAGGAGAAGCTACTTAAAATTACACTATTTGAAAATCACCCTTTTTAGTCGGTAGTGTGGCAGCTCTAGTAAGCTTGTAATTCTAATTGAAGTCAATGCAGCAGCTGTTATTGTTTTAGGGATAGGGGGCATTGTTTCTGTTGTTGTTTTATTTTCATCTCAAAGGGTTTCGAGCCATTCACCTAAGACTTTACGAGAGCTGCCACATGATCCTTGTCAATTGGATTCCTCATTTATATCATACATGTTTGCTCGGAAATTATTTCCAAGAAAACATTCGAAGTTAGGTGATTAACTTGTCGCTTTTCTCAATCAGCAAATGAATTCTGTGGCCTGCCGTTTCTTGTCGGACCATTTTATCCGTTTACAGCTGTTGTGAGAAAGGTTTATCTCAAAGAGTGTAAAAGGGTACGCGGCAATGTCGAAAGGTACTATGGATGATATGGCTGGCTGATCGAGGTTCACGGTTTTTTCGAATCATTGAATTGCAAATCGTGAATTTGTGTGTTTTGTTGCGTATGCTTCTCAGTTTGGACTGAGACGCCGTAAACTTTAATCAAATAACTCTGAGCTACAGCTACCCATAATGTCTAGATCTTTCGGAATTGTCGGTTAAGCTTGTTATAGACAACCTTTCCCTTAACAGCTGCATCGCTGTTACATATTATAGATTTAGGAAGAAGTCAACACGAAACGTGAAAGAAAGTACCCCTCATGCGTACACTTTGGTTAGCCTTACACTGCTCTTACTGTATAGGTCGATGTACAAAGTTCTATTCTCCTTCTCTTGATAACAATGATCAAAGGACAATTTCTTCCCACAATTAGAGTAGGTACACAAGCCAGGATTCGATAAATCCAATTCCCTTGCATTTTTTTTTTATTAATTTGTGTTTTCTTATACCATTTTGAGAAGTTATCTTCAACATGAAAAAGTAAGTTAATTTAAGAATCACCAGATATAACTCACATGACTTCATATTCTATCATATGTATATTGCCTATGGCCCTGGGTAATAAACGAAATCTAGGATACCAATTGTGCTGAGAAATATCCCAGTTTCAATAATTAGTTAAATTATGTTATCTTTAAATTAATCACTCTCTCAAATTCAGCAATTTTTCGCGAAGTGTATATTCTTTTTAGAGGTTCAACTTTGAGCATCAGTTTCTCGTCTAAGTATAGACAAGTTTATGGCTTAACAAACGGTTGTTTATGGACTTCAACTTAGGCAAGCTTACGAAAAAGCCCCTACACTTCTTGCCCAATAATACATTTGTTCACCATGGCGAGGAACAAAACATAACAATATATTCTTGCACTTTTGAGTTGCTCCTTGAGATTCTAATGAGCTGTGGACATCGCTGAGTATGAATTAGTGAAATATGCAAATTCTATATATTGCGTGTCATTTTCTTTCCTTCAAAATACAATCGATTGTTGACTTTTAATCTTTTCTTTTCTGCACAAACTGATCGCTGCTTTGATAAAATTGAACTGTAGTCACAGGAACCAAAGTGATAATTATTCACACTTATGATAAAAAGCTAGATTAATTGCAGTGGAAAAGGAAAGTTTATGTCGTCGACGTGTATTTGTTCACCTTGCCAAAATATAGAGGCGTAACCAAGCTACAGAATTGAAACAGCAGGGCATTTTATCGTGCGCAGCGCCTATATGTTTGATATTTGGCGAAGTCAGTGTCGCAGTCGATTTGAAACACCAAAGAAAAGAAGATGAAAAGAGGTGAGTTTGTATCCTATGCTGGAAAAATTCAAATGCCGGTACTTATAAAGTTCGCTGTTGACGATCATTCGAACAGAGTAGTTAGTTCAAAATTCAAGCTAACTTGATAGAAAGAAGATTGAGTCTCCTCTTTTATCAGTGCGACAGTGAATTTCACGACAAGGTTGAACATAACTACGTCAAATAGTGGTAAAAGTTTGCTCTGTGCATAGACAGAGCTTCCCGCTCTTTGTCAGCAAATCGGAGAGTAAAACACAAAATTTGAGAAACGAAGGCTAAGATGTTTGCGTTTCCTTTCCGAAAGTGCACTTTCGGTAAAAACTAAAATGTTGATGAGGCAGGTAGTAAAGATGCAGAAGCAAATATGAGAGACTTCACTTGATAAGCAATATGCCTTCAATGTCAAAAACGTATTGCATGGACGTGTGATAACATCGACTTGTTGTCGGTTATTCTACCTGAGTTTCTCCTAAACTAGCCGTCTACCATCTAAATGTGTAAACGTGTTGGGATGGCGGAAATATCAATCATTTTGTCAAGACAAAATAGCACACGCTAGACTACAATTTAATGTGTTTGATATGCTATTTTGCTAATAATTTCACCGGGTGAGTGCATTTTTAGAAAGGGTGTCGCAATTTCTACATATTAATAGTTTATTTGGAGTACCCCTTTAAAAGGAAGTTGTAGGGATTATTAGATAAAGTTCCCACATCTTTTCCCTCTCAATTACTATCTTTTCCTCGGGGAAGACCTGTGCATAGGTCTACTTTCCAAGTGCTTAGGTCTACTTACCTGTGCATAGGTCTACTTTCCAAGTAGACCTGCTGAATAATTAACATGCAACATGGTTCGCCTCACAATCATACAATGGAACGATGCTCGCGTGTCTTTGAGAGCCATGTTATAAATGTTGTCATTGATTGAATTTTAGGGACTGATCTGAAGGTTCCTTCCTCCGATGTTTCATCCGACGAAAACAGCAGCACCTTTACAGATAAAGGTTCATCGCAGACTGGTGTGGAGCGAATGGAAAACCCTTTCCAAAATTTACATCCTAAAATCTATTACCGACATAAAAACGCGGAACCCAAGAGAGAAATCATTGATAACAAGAAGGAAATTAAAATGGACCTCAAATCAAGCCCCCTGATGAGTGTAAATCTAAAAACGAATCACTCAACTAAACACTCGAATTTATTTGATGATTGTTCAGCTGAAAAAGCAACGAGAAGGGAACAACATGATAATTTTGCAAAAGAGCTTTTAAATAAAGAAACGTACTTGAGAGACCAGGATACTGTGGCAAATAACCTGAATCAAAGAGACACTTCCTTGCCAGAGGACTCAGATAATGGAGATAAACTTGCCCTTCCATTAATTGTCTTACCAAGGGCCGCAAAAGATAATAGGAAATTGATGACGGGTTTCTTACCTTCGAGTAAAAGTAATAAAGTATTCTTTCCGTTGATAAAGGAAGCACCAAGCTTTATCCCGCTCGTACACGCGGAAGAAAAGAGAAAAGGAAAAAGATGGCACAAGAGAATTAGAGTCATTCAAACCGAGAGGGTGGGCCAACTGGGCGCTAATAAATCACGGTTGAATACCTATGAAGCGTACCCTGGTGATACTCCAGCAAGAGAAAGCATCAATCACACAATTCAGCGAAAATCTTTAAATTTCAGCCGTACGATCCCGGATATATTCAGATCAAGAAACTTAGTGACTCCACAAGCACAAGCTACTTGGACTTATCGTCACGCTGATCATATTAAGGATAGAGACTATATGATAGTTAAGGCAAAAATCCATCGATCATCATTTCTTTGACTTAATTGTAAATGAAAAATCGGCGGACAGACGAAGAAAATAAATAAGGTACACCATCCGAGAACTGTGGCTTAATTTTTTCGTTTGTGTTTCTTTTTTTAAATTTGGGGTAAACCTTGCAAATAATTAACTTCAATTCCCTAGGGCGAATGCAGGATTTTAGAGACGGGGAATCGACATTCGGAACCCTAAGGCGGTTCAATATAAAGAGGTAGCATCCTCCCCCCGAAAATTTAAAATATTTAAAATTGAGATTCTCGGAAATGGAGTTTCTAGTATACTGATGCCAAGTTAGTGTGGTATAGTGTATCAATTTGTAAATTTAGGGGGTTCGTAACGAACTCCCCAAGATCAGCCTCAGATCACTGATTCAAGTTTTAATGGCTGTGCAAATTCCAAAAGTATTGTTTCCAACCTTCGGCCTTTCGTCGAATTAATCAACAGCAATAACAAATTAATATATATAGACGTTGACAAACTACCAAAGCTACAAATATTTATTCCTCGTGATGCATCACACCCAGGAAGGGCTAAGAAAAAAAACCCTAACGAAATATTAGTCTGTCGCTCTCTTGATATCTGTTCCAGATTCCGGCTCTTTGAAGCCTGAGTTTGAAAGCTTCTTGACGAAAAATAATTATTCATATAGTCTCTCCAAAATTAGTTTGATTGATATCAAGTCTTCCTCCAATAACATACTAAACTCCGTATAGCGATCAACATTTTCCTCTGAAGTCTGTATTTGGCATTTGCTCAAAATATTGCCTTCATATTTACTCCAAGGTCAATTCAAGCTCAGTCCCTTGTGTTTCTTACTTGAATTGTAACTACTCAAGCTAGTTGAGCCACCGACGTTTGTCATACCTAAACCCTTTTGCAACTGCAATGTACTTTACTCGCCAATAACTCATGGAATTCTCCTATACTCTCTGCGAGTTGGCCAACAGCACATGGCCGAAATTAGTATCAAAATCGAGAGTGCGATTAACGCAACCGGCCACAACACGCTCTGTAACACAACATGTCGGTACTCTTCTCGGCTGTGATTCTCGTAAACCACTTCATTCGGGGCTTTAGGGTTGCGATAGTACTTAGATGTCGATCCAGGCTTCCCCTTCTGCCGCTGAAGCTCTTCCGGGTTTTTTCGACTGGAGTCTGAATGGCTGATATTTGGAGCAATCTCAAAGGAACACTGAAAAGAAAGATTTGTGGACCAATATTTAATACGTGCATATGTCACATATCTATTATTTATTATGATTTATATATTTATCATTGGGTGAGAAATGTTCATTTACTACAGCTCCAAACGTATATGCTTGCATGTGAGATCGCGTGGTAGGAGCGCGAAGCGAGCGTGTCGCACGGGTCCCTCGAGAGACTGGCGATTTTTTCAAAGGCGACGGATGCAAATTTGGGGGTCAAAAGTAAACCAGGATGATGGTAGATATCACTGTTAAATGATATTATTTTCGCTTGACATTACTTCTCTTCTTGTTATTTTAGAGCTGTAATTGGAGTTGTAGGCTGCCAAGTTTCGTGCAGTTTCATAGTATGGTATCGATAACGTCTGATCTTGTATTAAGCGGGAAGTATGGGATTTATTACAGGAAGTAGAATGAACTCCTGACCTAACATTTAACTTTGTTTACAAAAAAAATGATCTTATCAGGAATTCTGTCCTGAGGAAACTTCATTAGTGAGTTAAAAATACATTGCAAATTTATAAACATCCTTTTTCGCCCTGGCCCATGCTCGTCCCGGAGGGGTGGGGAGGGGTACTGCCATATATGGACTACATAGGTATGTGCCGCAGTGAGGGTATGGTTTTCAAGCAGTTTACTCTAGCATAGGGTATATAAATCAGAGTGTTTGGGTCTAGAACAGGATATCATTTTGCACGAAACTGACCAGTTGGTTGACGATTTTATCTAGGCTAAGGAAACCAGAAATTGCTACTCAAAATATAAAAAAGTGAAATTGGCAAGTTTAAATTTTCACGACTCAGCCTCAACAGCGTTGAAAGATGATTAACAAACCGCTACTGGATATTATAACTGTCAAAAATCGAGATTCACACGGAAATCGGTGGTATTAATACTTGTTAAAATTAAAAAATATCTTCTTGATAATGCATACGTACGTGCTTGGCGTTGCTCAGTATTAATAAATCCTTTTTTAAGAGAGAAGCGATTGTGGTGTAAGGTTTTGTTTTGGCTTTGCTTTAGACTGTGCTAGTGAACTCAGTTTCTGGAAAACAGCTACTCTAGGATAGGAGTGATTTGGGGAGTTTACTCTAGTATAGGGTAGCAAAATTCCGCTGAATTAGCTCTGGTATAGGCCAAGGGTTCCAGGGTCCCAGCGGCACATCTCCACCCAGAAATTCCTAAAGTATCCCCCCGGGATGCTCGTCTGCTTCACTCGATAACGGGGGATTTGGTCTGTAGGAAGCTCTGAGCGAGATTTGCTGAAACGCACTTAAACTTAAAAACTGGTTATTTGACTGAACGTAACTGAGCGGTCCCTCTGTGCATAGCGAACAGAACTGGCCCTAGTTGTTCGAAGGCTGCATACTGAATTATATAATGCTATCCACCGGTTAAATCACTATCCAATGGATAAGTGTTAACAAAACTAACCACGCCTTTATCCGGTGAATAGCGTTATCCATATTTCGAACAACCCAGGCCAGGTGGATTACATGTAGCGGGGCAGAGTGCAAGACGCGATGCACGAGTGCTCTTCGCCCTCGTGGTCGCGCTTTGCGCTCGTGTATCACGTTTCGCTCTCTGCCCTTTGCATTAAGAGTTGACAGCACTGTTTGTTTACATATGTTACGCGCCTGGACGGCCACTGAACTTATCTTGACTGTATATCAGTTTCACTGCGGGGTTGAGATATATTTGGCATTTTTTAAAATGAAAAATTGTTATTGAAAATATTCAGTGTGACTAACACGCACACTTAATTAATATAAATTTAGGTTCATTGCACTGTCGCTACTCCAACATCTGTTCAGAAGATTGAGAAGACAGTCGACCAACTGGAGTAGTTTGAACAGGAGTTATCGAGCTGAGAAAACGTGAGCATTGACACCACCTACTTATGGAGAAAAAAATGAACCTGTAGGCGACTCGCATAAAACTTTGAGACGTTTTCACCACACGAGAGCTTACGTGTATTGATGAGAGTGCCTAACAAGGTCAAAAAAGTCACTTAAGCGAGGGTCTTGTTCGTTTTGTTTTGAAAATAGCCTCGTCTAGACGACTGCAGCTAATTTTTGTTCACGTTAAACCAAGGAGAAAATGGTAATAACAATAACAGAATAATGTAAATCATCAGTCTGTTTTTCGCATTATTTCGTTTTTTATGTCTTTTTGAAATAAAGATCGGCCTTGCCTTGTTTCAGTTGTCAGTCACGCATTCCGGTCACGTGAGTAAGTTTAATAAAGCTGGTATACTGAAACAAAAGTGACATTCATAGAAACTTGCATCGGCACAATTCTAGACTGTTACGTTAAACATGCCTCGAGTCCTAACGTAGGACCTTCGTTGAAGGGAAGCAAAAAGGTGTAGTAAGATTATTACCAAACCTATAGATGCTTTTGGTACTATATGTTTAAGGTTTTCTATGGGGATTTAAAAGTTATCGTATACGAAGGTTTGCAAAAATTTGTACTATCATGAACCGAAGTCGATGATATTTAAAAATCCATGTTTATTTTTACCTTGTCGTTCAAGTGATGCACATCTTTTCGTAGCAAGTACCCAATATGTTTGTCGTTGGAATTGTTTCTGTTCTTGTTTATGAAGTTGTCATCTCCACAGAGCACGTAAACTTTGAGGCATCGAGAGGTTTCCGTGCCAAAATCATCGCTGCAGTTGCTTGTTGCACATGATATCTCACTGTGTGTTACACGGCAAGTCGCTTGTTCGAAGTCTAACCCTTTCTGAGCAGGAAACACTTTCGTTGTCGACAAGACCATCAGCGCAATAAACCCCATAACAAACATCAAACTCGCGATAATTACAGTCAGCTTTAAGTAGTTAGCAAACATCTTCCCCACCAGCGCAAGCGATCGGTAACCGCTAAATCAGACTAAATTGTTTGGTTTTAATAACTTTGTTTTGTTTTTGTTCTCTGATAGCACTCCTGTCCGTTGGGACTAAAATGGTCGAAAGAGCTTTCTCTGCTTCGACACTAGCTTATATTTTGCCTCTTACGTATTTATGACGTACATCCGAATAACTTTTGTTCTGATTCGATACGCAAAAATGACCTCGTCATAGTGACTTAAAAAACAAGTGTCAATTTGCGCATTTTTCAATAGTGTTTCATTTTCAAAACCTAAAAAGTGACCGAAAGCTTAACTCCGATTCGAATAAAAAATGACAATGAGAGATGTGCGACTCTGTAAAACTGGGGGTCAACCGTGCAGCACGTACACATGTTAGCCTCGTCTTGGTGTCGAGTTTGTTTTCCTGGTGCGTTACCCGGGGGGGGGAGGGCACTCCCGCGAATTTTGGATAGGGGTATGCCGCGAAGGTTCTTAAACCCTAACCCTATTTAAGGACTAAGAAAGCGAAAACTGATACCCTTTTTAAGGCCCAAACCCGCAAATATGACACCCCATTCAAGGCTATTAAACTGCTGTTGCTCAATCATTTTGTTAGTACTTAAACGGATACATCAAATTTAAGAACAAACATTCGTTTAGGACGGCGTTTTCACACTCCAGTGTTATATAATACAATTTAGCTACTCTATCTAAGGACCACACCGGGAACACAGAAACAAAAAGGTTTTAAAAAAAAGATACCCTATTTATTTACCCTATTCCGCTGCACATACCTATATTCTTGGGTTGCGCTGTCACGCAATAAAAAAATAATTCGAAAACCATTATCATGTTATAGGAGATGAATAAACAGGACACTTCTCCAAGTTTTAGGTCTGTACGTTTTCCCAAACTCCAAATATTTGTCAAAATAGTTTGCGCAAATTTACAGAGCCCAATATGGAGCCGCCATGTTGGTGTACCTCCAAGGAACACAACATGGCGGCCGAAAAATAGTGTAAACATCTGGAATTAAAAACTGTATAACCACAGCAACAAACCGATGAGAGTGCCGGATCTTAAGTAGACCTGGATCAGTAGAAATTTTAAAATACAAAATATAGACGGCGCACTGATCCCAACGGCGGATGTGACTAAAATGAAATAAAAACGGACTAGACGACTAAATTATTTTAAACAAAATTGCCCTATATTTCGGTTTGCAATACAAACCTGAGTAGAAAAAAATATGTTTTATTATTATACTATATATCTTTCGAAAAACACGTTCATAGCTTTGTGTCACGCACCGCCATAACTCTGAAATTTAAAATGTGCCTGTTCACAGATATAAATTTACCCCCTCTCATGCCTTATGAAGATAATTGAACTTTGGCGGCTCTATAGTTTTTGATTTTAGAAAATGATGAAGCCACGTACAACCCAAGAATAGCCCGTATGTGGGAGAACCCCCCGGGGGGGGGGGGGTGCGTTACAAGTAGGACCTTCCGTGATCAGAATACTCGAACAGTTGGAAGCAAATTCTCCAGAAGCCGGAAATTAAAGTTTATTAGCACTACTGATTCATTGAATAAAAGCATTGGGAAAACGTTTTTGGGCGTATTTGCAATTCAGTGCGGGCGCATGTAGAGACTTAATGGGATCTTAGTGGCAATTCAGCGAAATCATGGCTCGAGATAGCAATGAACTTATCGGCCGCTGACAGATCGTAACAGATGTTGTGCAATCTCCGCGGATGAAAAAACATCTTGAAACAAAACATGATATTCGTAAGTTGCGAGTGAACGTGAAGTTCTCTTGTTTTCATTTCGTTGACAGGTTTTAGATGGATGCCCAATGAGGAGGATTTCCTAAAATATGGGTGCGGTTGTAAACTTCTTGCTCTATTTGAGACAAACATATTTGATTTTGCCTGCTCCGACATATGATACCCGACCTTCGCATTGATACTCTATTACAGATAATTCTCCGTTTAGGTAAATACATGTAGTTGAAAAGGGCTCCAAATTCCGATAGAAATTCTGGTAAAAGCACATTTCAATTAAGGGGTGGGCTGAAAACTAGAGCCGACAACTGCAGGTTTTTAATACTCAAGAGCCGGGTCGACAGTTCATGAATTTAACTCCACTATGCGATCTAAAAATAGATATTGATTAAGTTTATTTGACGACTTGTGAGGAAACAACCACTTCAACGAATCCTGCAAAGTAACTCGCCATCAAATTAAATAATTTAATTACTAAATATTTATATTTACAAAATATTACAAGTACTCTTCTTACACTATATGATCTAAAAATATATTTCTACTAGATAATTTAAAATAATAATATTCTGAAAAGAAACATTTAGTCGCCAATACAACCACTAACTGCGTGATCTCAGGAACGACTTGGATTCAAATGAAAAGGGAAATTTGGAGCAAAAACTGTCACGGACTCTTCCTCGTAAATTCATAGCTTTTGGGTTTTTCAACAAGTCAAGGCTGAAGAGCTTGTACATCTTGTCATTTTTTACTTCGCATAGTTTACGCAGTTCTCAGACGACTGCCTAAAATGCGACTGCACTGGTTTAGTTCATCGCTGAAGAGTCGCACTCAAGTCGTAACTGGTAAAGACGAAAGTTTTTTTTCGTTTCACTGGACTCCGTGCTTAGAGAGTCTGCTGTAGTGATGTTGTTGAGCCGTCCAATCTTTCATACCCGTATTGACGTCGTGAGGAGAAAAAACAAGCCGCCACAGCAACGATAACAACAGCCAGCAGTATAACGACCAGCGACCACACCACATTGGTCAACACCATTTTGTTATAGCTTTCTTTTGAAGCTTTCCTGCGGACCACTTGGTCGGGGTCTTTCGGGTTGTAAAAACACTGTAGGGATGATCCTATAGGGTTACTGTTCTGGCTTTGAAACAGCACCAACAGTTTGGAGTCCTTTTCAGTCTCGTCATGGCATTCTTCCGGTTCATAGGTGCACTGGACATAAGGAACGAAAAATAAAATTAGGCAAAGTGCAGTGGAGATAACTTGTAGGCGCGTCACGCTATACACATTGTACGAAAGATTTCGTGACAAGCAAACCTTTACTCAACAATGATCTTGCAAAGCTGTGGGTGTGACCAGTTCAGTTAACACCAGTCTTTATTTCCAAAGGCAACGTTTTTTCAGCATCACTAGGTGAATGAACTTTGGTAGAAAAAAGAGCATTGTTAGAACCAGAAACAACCGAAGGATAATTTGGAACATTGAGAGATACATGTTGATGACACAGAGAGCAGTAAACGTGCATAGTGATTGGCTTGCTCTAGTCCTGTGCCTTACCCTGTCCTAAAAGAGCAATTTCAATAAACTAAAATTCAGCCTAACATAATAGACCTCAGCACGAGGCTCTGGGGAATAAACCTCACAAACTCTGTAGTTATTCCCCAGAGCCTCGTGCTGAGGTTTATTTTTTTTGCATGAAATAGTAAGCTATCACGAATTCGATGAACATTGCAGCCTCATAGTAGTTGATAGAGGGGACCGGGAGTGGTAACGAAGCTCGATAAAGCTCTTTGTTGTATGTCTTTTCTTGTTTTTTCATCTTGGCTGTGCACAAAACACAATAGTTGTTTACTACTGACCGGAGAACTAACCAATAGAAAGGTTTTGATTACGTAACTCATGCAAAGTGTATAAACGCAAAACAAAAGATTGTGCAGGGTCGTGGACCTTCCAACATAAATCTTGCCATGTTTGTTTGCTCCTTTGATGTTTGCCGGGCTTCCTAACCAGTCCCCTCTATTAAATACAACTGCATGAAACTCGAAATCGAAATTCTTTACTCAGACAAAAGTTGAAGTGCTCCGTTCCTGTGAATGCTCCAGTTTTGCGTACGGCTGTAACAAATGGATCGATATCAACAGATTGTCCTCTGGAATATTTTTTGTGCTCATCAAGGCCGGGCCTTCGTGTTCCCGAAAGGTTAGCAAATGAAAACACACGCGCGTCCACGCACGCATACGCGGTGTGCGATTAAAAAAGACGCTAACAAAAGCACTAGAAACACAAATATGCAAAAAGACAACACGCTTTCATATATTAGAAGGGGTTTAGTTAGTTTTAAGGGTGAACAAAAGGCCGCAAATTAATATATAGAGAAGAGATAGACTCATTCTCTGGAACAAAAGAGATCAAAGGGCCAAACATCCAAGTTATCAAATTTCAAATTGCGACATCACTACAGTGAAGTAGAACTACTTTTTGCACAATTATATTTAGACTATTCGTACAATAATCATATAGAACGCTAAAATATAGAGCGTGAGACTTCTCTCTCGATGGACAAATTCAAATTTTCGAAAGTTTTGAACGTGCTTCGAAAAAAGTTTAAAAAATCCACATTTAACAACACAGAATCTACACAATAAGTATTTGTACGTACCTGTTTCTGGAGGCTGTGAAAATCCTCTCGTAACAACTGGGGCTGCACCCTCGCCAAAGAACCCTTTCTCTTTGCGTCTTTTCCACACAAAACATAAACCCTCAAG
The DNA here is from genome assembly GCA_022496165.2 of Catalaphyllia jardinei. Taxonomy (NCBI): domain Eukaryota; kingdom Metazoa; phylum Cnidaria; class Anthozoa; order Scleractinia; family Caryophylliidae; genus Catalaphyllia; species Catalaphyllia jardinei. The sequence continues at coordinate 28,357,761 of CM042750.1, read as the reverse complement.
CACGGATAAGTCGAATCATCACGTGTTTTATGCTGGCACTTTGCTTTGGCTTCCATATTAGCAGAAGCGATTGTGCAGTTTATCGGTTTCAAGCTTTGCTCCTCGCGCGCAGGAAAAACTTTGTGCTCAGTAATAGCGACCAGGGAAACTGTGCCAATAAGAAATATACCAACACCAAACAAAATGGTTACTTCGAGTTTTGTGCAGCGCATGCTGGGCGACTGGATTTAATTTGCTAAAATACAAGCTATTATCTGCTCTCTGCTCAACACGAACCCACTGAACATGTAACGACCTTGCTGTGCAATGCCCGTTAACACCTTATTGGCTTGCATAATAACCAACGCTTACGTAAATCACGCAGGATGTGACGTGACGAGCACAGAAAGGAAAACGTGACCATATCATCCACTCATCACGCTCACACAGCTCTCTGGGTGTGTTTAAAGTGAGTTCACTCAATTTTTATAAGAAATTTAATTTGTTTTTTCCGTCCGAGGCTGAAAATATTCTTGTGAATTTTCTTAGATTACATACCCTGGTCCCAGAGGTGTTTCTTTTCTCTCAGCTTTCTCATGCGGAGAAAAATCAAGAGAAGGGGAAAATCAAGGAAAACCACTGGGACCAGGGTCTAGATTACATCGTGTGCCATTCCTGTTTACGAGTGTCTGGATGGTGTTCAAATATTTGGAGCAAGCCTGCAGAATTGTTTGCTGCATCGAACATGTCATTTTTATTACCTTTTGGCCAGTTTTGCCTTGACAAAGGAAAACAGAAAAATATTGTGTTTGAAAATTTTCAAGACGCAAAATTATTAAAGTGAAGAATGATCATCGCAGTAAATTTTTCAATTTAGGCAATTGGAAAGAACTGAGAAGCCTGAAAAAATCAGG
>CM042750.1:28342028-28349528 GCA_022496165.2 Catalaphyllia jardinei | reverse complement strand
GGACTTTTTTGCATTTATGGTCAGCTTATTAGCATTCAGCCAGTCACAGACTTTCTGCAGTTCGATGTTGATTACACTTTCTAATGACTTCAAATCCTTGTCAGCATACAGCAGGTTTGTATCATCAGCAAATAAATAAAAAGAAAGCTTCTTAGAAGAATTATAAATATCATTAATATAAATCAAGAAAAGTAGAGGGCCTAGAACAGAGCCTTGTGGGACCCCTGTTAGCACATTTCTTTTAGATGATATTTGTTTATCAATTTGAGTAGTTTGGACACGACCATTTAAGTAGGATGAACTTACCGGACCCCTTATACCGTAATGATATAGTTTGCTCAGAAGAATCGAATGATCCACAGTATCAAAAGTCTTTTTAAAGTCTAAACACAGTCTTTGCAGTTTTACAGTAATGCACATGATCAGTCTCAAACCTTTCAAGCAGATGTGAGTAACGAACTGAAACGCCTTAGTACTTGGCTATCTGAAATCAGCACCAGAGTGGATGAAATCGGGAAGGCAATTGATAGTATGTGTGAATATAGTTACCATTTCTAACTAAAAATAGCAGACATCTCGGGGAAACAAGTGCTCACGATTTATCACCTTTGATTGAATTTACTCCCTTGTGAAAAACAAGGGTATCAAATTACCCTTTGTAACTAAGAATAAAAATATCTCGTTACATTTGCATACAAGAACAAAACAGTTGTCACTTCCACTTATTTTGTAAACGTTAAAACTGTTTCAAATCTAAATAGTCTTGTCTCCTCTATGTCCTTTGAACTAGAGGCGACGATTCGTGACCTCTTATTGAATTTACTCGTTGTGAAAAACAAAAGTATCAAGTTACCCTTTGTAACCTGAAATAAAATATCTCTTCAATTTGTTTACTACTGACTCATTAACTACTTAAAAACACAAAACTCATCTTGTTCACAACTAGCCATCATTACACTGAAACAACCCAATATATATTACGTAACTGTCACAATGACACAACCCCTCCAAACCGGACTAAGAATCACAAACCGGCACCATAAACGTCAGTCTTTATTATTCAATCACCAAAGCCTTTGTACTTAATACAATCATAGAACTCCCAAGACTTTATATACCTCACTTAAGTTATCTTAAACAAGAAATTTTCTTTTTCTTCTAGTACAATTCGTGCTGGCTATTATTGTGATAAAGCGTAAACCCTGATAAAATTGACGAGAAAAGATCAAGTTTCATTTATAACGTATCTTCTCATCCCAGTTGTAAACAAAAACCATTATAAATGTAAAATCGTCACAGAATAATTTCTTTTTGTTCTGTTGACGAAATTAATCCTAGTCTCTTCGCTTTTCTCGCTGAAACTTATCACTGAAACTGATCAATGGATGCTGAAATTAACGACTCGCCCTCGACTCTGCAGCAATATTTAGGTTTCACTACATCACACAAATGATTCGAACCTTGTCACAACCTCTTCACATTCCCACTATTGCATTCCGCCCCCTTAAATACCATTACCATAGCCACCACATCAACATTAGTAGTAGAGCGGCTAACACTCATTTAATTCAAAACCTTATATAATAGGAAAAGCTCGCCCTTCATCGCCTGCTCGCAGTTATATCCCAAACGCTATGTTTCTTTTTCTTTGACTGATTATCCTCAGCCTAACGTACCCACAGAAAATGTCGAGGTAAACCCAATATTTGAATACTTCCTCCTCTTTTACAGAAGAATAAATATGGCCGTTCTCAACTGTATCGGGATCAAATCTTCTCACATACCATTTACCTTTATAACAGGAAATTTGATTGGTGTTTAATAGTAGAACCAATCTGATTGGTGTGACATACATACATCGCTGATCCACTGATCCACTGAACCACCCGTCCATAACATATCCGACGCACCGACTAAGAGGTATTTTTTTTTTACAAAAATATAACTCAAAAATTGAGGAGCTTACGAATCGACGACTTTTGCACGCCGCCGCCGTTCGATTGCGTGACATGCTAACTGCGCATGCCTTTTTGAGCACTTGCCAGCTTCAAAAAGCATTCTGGAAAAAAAGATCAAACCACTCTGTTTCTAGTTTGATACTGAAACAAATCATTTGTATTGATATACGAGCAAACGTATCCCGAAAGCAGAACAGAAGACGAGATTCTTTCCGAGATGTAAACAAAAGTATTGCGTTACAGTCGCCATATATGCAAATTAGAGTCAAGCGAAAACGCCACAAAATGTTTACATTTACATTTGGATCCCTGCCAGTCACCCAGCCGTCACATGGGCTCTACGCCACGTAAGATTGCTCAGTAAAAATAAGCGATCCAACTAAACGAGATGCCAAACGTAAAAGTGACAATCGGAAGGGTATTTAGCTATCATGTTAGTTGCAAATAAACCACACTGGCCTCGAATTTCTAGTATACTTCAGAATTTCCTACGATACCCTCTGAGTTGTTTTTCTCTTCAGGATCTTTGAAAGCGTTTTCAATTTGTTTTACATCGGAAGCTCGGTCATTTCGAAGCGCATTTATTTCATCACGCTAAAATCGTAACGCAGGCCATGTTGTAATTGGAGTGTATTTTTGACCTGCCTCTCGAAGATGGCGAACCCCGACCTAACTGACACCATTACCCGAGACCACCGAGCGCGCCTAGTTTCATCAAATCTAGAAAACTTCCCCTACTAGCAACACATTTCTTACTTTCTTCTAATTCCTTGTATTCCTTGTATGTATACACGCGGGGGACCCTAGGGTGCCTCCTCGGGTTTTGGCCTCTGGGCCAAAACCCAGAGGCCAAAACCCTGCGGGGGCAAAAACATGTACCGTGTTTCTATCGAGTTATACAAACACGAGTGGAAGTTTGGGAGAACGAGGAATGCTGTGGGAACACAAGCCGCAGGTGAGTATTTCCACAGCTTTTTCCAGTTCCCCCAAAACTTTCACGAGTGTTTGTATAACTCGATAGAAACACGGAGTACATGTTTTCTATTTCTTTTAGAAAACACTGCGACGAGAAAAAGGAAAACAACTTGTTAACTTTGATTATCAAAATGTAAACTCTCTTTGCTCGCGCCATCACTACGTCAATAGCGGGCGCTAGTTCTGTGTCTCCATCGAGTTATACAAACACGATTTTTAACCAATCAGCGCGCGTGCTTTCTTAGGACTGTTTTCTAACAGGCTTTATTGCCTGCAGTCTGGCGGGGCTCCAAAATTACCTCGAAGCCATCAATGTCACTGGATATATATGAGAGATAATCTGATGTTTTTTTGACATAGTCCACTTTGTATTCCTAAAATCGGCAGAAAAAAATAATATTCTTACAGACAACAAAAAAGAATAACCTCTGTCAATGTCCGAGAGCATCCAGTTTTTTCAGCCCCTAAAAAAACCTAGGATGTGTCGTTTAAAAGGTTAAAATTATAATCATCGGTTTTTTAATTAATTTTTTTGTGTGTGTATTTACTTAACAGTTGTCTTCATAGCCACAGGCTATTGGCATTCAGTGATGAGGAAAACAGGTGCTTTCAGCAAAGTATAGCCTTGGTTCATTTCTGGCGCTGACAAAGCAGAGTAGTATGACCTAGCGGACTCGTTGCAACAGGCGGATCATCGTCCATTTTGGTCATTTAACAGTCACGGTTTGTTCTGTAGCTCTACAAAAGATAGTTTGCGTTGAATTAATACAAATAATCATTGTGTCCAGCGAGATTCAAACTCAATTATACGCAATTGTCATAAGGGAAGCGACTTGAAACAAACAAACACAAAGCATTTGTCTCCTAGAAAACGTTCCTGAGTGCTCAGGAGAGAAAAGAAAACTTATTTATCGACATCGCCTAAGGTAAGTTAAAATTCCCGAACAATTCAGTAACTACGCTCAAGCCGTACCGCCACGAAATAGTTTTTGAAATATCTTGCTGTGCGTGCTAGGTTCATTTGCAAAACAGTTCACGGGGTGTTAACACGAAACTTTCGTTACGTACTGAAGTTTGAGCTTATTCCAAGAAAATTTAAATATTTTAGTAATCTAATTTTTCAGCCAATGGAGTTAAAAACTGTATAACCACAGCAACAAACCGGTGAGTGTCGGATCTTAAGTAGACCTGGATCAGTAGAAATTTTAAAATACAAAATAGAGACGTCACACTGATCCCAACGGCGGATGTGACCAAAATGAAGTAAAACGGACTGAAGGACTAAATTATTTTACATATCAAACTTTCCCTATTGTTATTGTTTAATTTTTTTTAAGACAATAAGCCTTTTGTTGTGTGTCCTTAGGGATTTTCCGTCCTGTTTCCCGAAATTAAAATCGGGTCACATCGGATTGAATCGGCAACTTGCCGTTGATGACAAATGACGGTGATGTCGGGGCTCAGTGACGGGGCCGGACCATTCACTAATTGAGAGTATTGATCTGCATTTGAAAAGCCGGCTCATAAATTTTATTCATGATGCTTGCATATAAAACTCTCGCAAACACAAGTTGTAATCACTTATATTTCGAACATAGTTGATAGTGGCAGTAACTATAAACGGTAGTTCTTCGCCGCGCCTCTGGCTTTAGTAGCACCTGGCGTATTGTAGAGCATTAAACAAACCAGAAAAAAATGCTTATTATTTCTATCACTTTTCAGTTCATTATCCGATGGCTGGGTTTTGCTTGTCTTCTTTTGCGCTTTTCCACTTGTATTTTAGAATACAAACCGTAGCCCCTTTAGCGTGCTTCTGAACGTTGACATTCGCGGTTTCCGCGAGCAAGGGAAATACCAGGTAACAAATCTTCCCTTCTGTCCCTCCGGTCAAATTGTCGTTGTTCTGAGTAACATTCCCCTACCCCACTCCGAGAAGGGTGATATTGTTAACATCCGACCGTCAACGAAGATTTTGAATCTCGCGCTCGGAAATTTGCTAAGCGTCGGTTCTTTCAACCTTTTGTTCTAGAAACAAAAGAGCCTCAAAGCTGAAAATAATAAAAAATTCCCATAAAAGGAAGTGAATCCATAACACTGCCGACCAAAGATTTAACACAAAGTTTGATATGAACAAAATTGCCCTATATTTCGGTTTGCAATACAAACCTTCCTCAGGGGCTGATTAGAAAAAAATATGTGAAAAAAAAAACCGTTACAAATAAAAATTTAAAGAAAAATACGTGACAATGATTGGAAGGCTATGAGTAAATAAGTGTCAGATGTGTCACTGACTTGCTTCATCTCTTCTGTTTATGCCAAACGGATGTAATGTTTTGGCTTTGTTTATTAAATGAGCCTCCCGAGCCTTTCTTACTGAGTCACGTTAATTTGCTGCGTATGAGTTCAATCGGGATGAGGCAGACGTCGTTAATAGAATGACCAGCTTAGTTAAAGTGTAGTGATACTGGTGTAGTTGTGCTGAGTTGTTCGTGATTCAGGATAGAACGCCGGTCTTCCCCAAAGCGTTCATTGAATTGACGCTTGGTCTCTCCGATGTATTGAAGGTGGCACTTTTTACATTTCATCAGGTATATGAGATGTTTTGAGTGGCAAGATAAGAGTCGGTGATTTTTCCAGCTTCGTTAATTGTAAAAAAAGTATAGTTTGTTTGACCATCTCGGAGAAAAGAACAGATGAGGCAGCGTGGGTGGTTGCATTTTTTTATTCCTGCAGGTTGTTGGCTGGAGAAATTTTCGTGCGACAGTGTCGAATGGACTAGCAGATCACGTCGGCTTGCTTTCCGTCTGTAAGCTATAACCGGTGGGTTAGAGAAGGCTTTTTTGCAGTTGGCAGTGGTTTGAAGGAGAGTGGTAAACTTGTTGACGACAGATGATATTTTAGGGAGCGCAGGGCGGATTTCTGTTCTTGCGGTTGAAGGGTTGCGTGACGTGGAATTGAGCGAACGCGATTCGGATCTCTTTGCAGTGAGGTGCGGCTATAACCACGTTTGGTAAGGTACTCGATGAGTTCTAGGCTTCGTTGGTCAAAGAAAGTGTCGGTAGAACTTATGCGGAGGATTAGGAGGAAGAGGCTGAATGGGATGGCTTTTTTGGTGTGGTTTGGGTGGCACGATGTTTTGAGGAGGTATTGATGTTTCTCTGTGGGCTTTGAATGGAGGTCTGTTTGGATGTGGTTGTTAATGAGATGAACTTAGACATCTAAGAAAGGGAGTGTCTGGTGCAGAGAATTGGAATACTCATGAGTGAATTTGATGCTAGGGTGAATAGAATTCAGGTGGCCTATGAAGGCTTTTAGATGTTCCTCTCCGTGTGTCCAAATCATGAAAATATCATCGATGAACCTCCACCAAATGAACGGCTTGAGTAAAGAGTTGTCAATGGCCTGTTGCTCCAATTTACCCATAAATAAATTGACATACGAAGGTGCTATCCGGGTTCCCATAGCTGCTCCGTGTTTTTGCAAATATTGTTCGTTATTGAAGGAAAAGTTGTTCATTGTTAGAATCATTCTGATGAGATCACAAATATTTTCTACAGGAAGTGATTTGTCTTGGCGAGTGTTTAGAAAATAGCGGCAGGCATCGATACCCTCGTTATGAGGAATGTTAGTATACCATGAGGAAACATCTAGGGTGACGAGGAGGGCGTTGCCCGGTAAAGGTCCAAGTTTCTGAAGTTGAAGGAGGAAGCGTGTAGTATCATTAATAAATGAAGGAAGAATTTGTACAAGGGGCTTTAAGTAGTAGTCGACGAACTCGGAAATTCGTTCAATAGGGTGGCCATTGCGGGATATTATGAGTCGACCAAGGTTGCCTTGATTGTTGGTATTTGGAAGTATGTAGAAACGACCTGCCTTAGTAGGTTCAGAGTTGGACGAAAGGTATTTTAGTGTCTCAGAGTCAATTAGGTTATCTTTGTGTAGGCGGGTAGTGTATTCCTTGACGCGTTCTTGTACTTTGTTAGTAAGGTCGGATGATTGTTTCATTAAGCTGCCTGTCGTTCACATACCATGAGTGATCCATTATAACAGTCCCAGAGCCCTTATCAGCAGGTTTGATGACTATATATGTGCGTTTCCTGAGTGTTGTGAGAGCGTTGCCTTCCTTCCTAGAACGATTGATGAGAATAGGCCTAGGTTGACAGGACATGGCGTCATTTTCGACTGCACTGATGAAAGCCAGTTGGAATGGATATTGCCCAACAAAGGCACAAGAATTAAAAAAACTAAATTTTGGTCAAAAGATACTGATTTTTATTACAATATTTAAAAGGCTCGTGGAGAATTATATTTTCTTCAACGACCGTTACTCGCTACCAGGTGCCATTACTAGGATCCTGGAACTCCCATAATAAGTCAATGCAAAGACATTTTTTAGAGACCAGTCAATTTTTAGATATTTTTCCCGCGAAATAGGCCAGTCCCGGTCAACATGAGCACGCTTCGGTAAGGATAAAACAATGCGGCCTGAGTCAGGTGAGCATGTCGACATAACACGTCGTGACAGGAATATGGGGTAGTAGCAGGCTAGGCTCCTATCACTATCTGT
>CM042750.1:28281481-28306955 GCA_022496165.2 Catalaphyllia jardinei | reverse complement strand
AAAGTGATCACAATTCTCAAGCGGTGGATCTATAAAATCGAATCTATAAAAGCAGCCAAATACAAATTGATCTCTTTCCGTCCGTGACCTTGCAACGTGTGGATCCCAGATTTTATGTCAGCCATATGATTTGCTCGTGATTATAGTTTCAACTATCCCGGATAATGCTCTACTGCGCAAGCTTCGAGTCTTACATCCGACAAAATTTTGGATTTTTCCCCTCATTGACAAGAATAGTATGCTGTCTCGCTAACGCTCGCCAGCAGTTAGACGCAAGTTTCAGCTTCGATAGTCTTTAAAACATATTCTTATAAAAAGGTAGTGACATAAGATAGCAACAAGCCGTCTGCAATTGTGTTACTGCGGCGAGGTTTTTATTGTGTGTGTGCAGTTGACCTATGAGCTATCCACACACAGCCACGAAATATTGACTGATCGTGATCAGCTTCAGTGATTAAGTGACATTTGGCTTGAGCAGATAAATGCAGTTTGTTCCGTCTTGTTTGCATTTTCCGTAGCTAGTGATTTAACGGGCATGTTACATGCTAAGCGGTTTAGTTGCAATAGTGATGCCATAAAAGTCACCCTCTTCAGCCCATACCTTGAACGGCTTAACAGGCGAGTCTCCGCTTGAATAGCGCTCACAAAAGCGTGTTAATCTATCTTCCGTCACGAGCTTTGGGTCAAACATACCGTGTGTAGTCGCCCAGAAATATGAGCACAGATTCTCTCCGTTCTCGTACTGACGATCAACAAACATCTCGTCATAACTCTGTACAATGTCGAATCCTACAGCCATGCACATCTTTTCAATGTTTGACCTTGTTTCTAACTGAAACATGTTTAGTATCTTGTCCAAATTTTCTGGGTTAAGCTCGCGATAAACGTGCTCATGCACCGGTGGTAAATGATCAAGATAACTCATAACAATCTTCCCGCGCGGTCTGAGGCTTCGAAACATTTTCTCAAATGCCTCATTTTTGTTCGGAACCCAGTGAAGCACAGCATTGCTAAAAATGATGTCGTAAGTCCCTGAGCCCATTCCGGGGAAGTAAGCAGTGCTTCCTTCGTGAAACGTAAGGTTCTTGACGCCCTTGTGAGTCTCCTGGGCCACATGAAGTCGATGAACGTCAGGATCAACTGCTACGACTTTGCCGTGTTGTCCTACAAGCTCTGCAAGATGTGCCGACAGCTCGCCAGTACCGCAACCCAAATCTAAGATGGCGTCTCCAGAGCAAGACTTAATGTAATTCTGTATTAGTCCTTTACCGACAGTTCTTTGAAGACCTGAAATTCGCTGGTATCCTTCGGCATGATTGTTGTCGGACATCACGGATCTAACCAAAGCCTTTTAGCGACAGGCTTAATTGCTGAATACCTCGCCACTTATTTGCATGTCATTGAATAATGCACCTATCAATATCAAGCCCGAGAGGGGGGAGGGGGGCTCGGGCAACCCACGGGAATTTGACTGTGGCGTATATCCCCAGGGTGGGGATTTTGATAGGACATCATGCATTTAATCTTTCAAATTTATAGAGTAGAAGGGAAGTAAACCATCTGTTTCTGCTAATTTTGACAATTCTTTTTCGCCCGGGGAATATCATCTATTGTGTTCTGCAATTCTGCTTCGTTCTTAAAGAACGCCGACCAAGGAAAACAATAGTGGCGGGGTATTCAGCAGTCGAAGTCACTGAGAGCGCTTTCAACGTAGCCTATGTTCCAGCATTCCTCTAAAATCGAACTGAAAACCGAAAATAGGAGTCATAAAAGGAGTCGCAAGCTCGGTGAAATTGAATACATGTCTTTCGCTTGGTCCGTCGTGCGTGACGTAGCCTCTTAGGCTTGTCACGCGTTCCTCTCCTCGTGGGGGTTGTGTCATACCGTCTAGAGGGACAGCCGAGAAGTGCTAGGGATGAATATCCGATTCGGTCGGCTTTCGGAAATTCTCGGCAAATCCAATATGGCGACCCGTTGGCCTTTTTTCTTAAAAAGAACGCGTCTGTATGTATTTTTAGTTTATTTCCTGTTTAATTTGTAACTAAGGTAATTTTACAGTTCAAATAAACCTTGTTGTTGTTGTTGTCGCGTCGAAGAAGAAAAAGAAGTATGTTTTACCATACACTAATTTGAAATCCTCCTCTATGAGCTTTTGGAGCTTCTTTTGAGTAGCATTCATAGTAGAACTTAGCGTTTAATTTATGTTAAGTTGATAGCGTACACGAATTATATAAAGTAATTTCCAAACAGTTGAAGAAGAAACCTTTTTTTATAAAGACCCATGCAGTGATACATACATACATACATTGATGTGTGATGGTGATATTGCTGCAAAAATCCTAGATCACTTAACACAAGCTTGCATGCTTAGCTTTTGATCCTGTCTTGTCCCTCCAATCGGTCATAATGAATGCTGTCTAGTCTCCATTTAATTCACCTACAGACCTTTGTTACATGTTTTCAGGCTTTGCTGTTTAAGTTTCCACTAGCTTAGAACAACATGACACCAGAAATACTACCGACTCATGAATTACTTCAGAACGCAAAACCAATCTCGTTCAAAACTAGCCACCATTAGGGAAAGTTCATTTAATATGACAAGGGGGGTGATGAAGATATGGAGGGGGGGCTCTGAAAATTTTCAGACACGCAAAAGGGAGGCTCTGAAAAAGTTACGGGGGCTCCGAAAATTTGTATAATTCAAAAGCAACTGGAAGGGGGGGGGCCGCCCGACCCCAAAAAATGAAACTGCTAGTGAGGGGGGCTACTAAAATTTCATGCTAAAGGGTGTCTATTGTTAACTAAGAAAATTGGTGATTTTTTGGTCAAATCTGTGTTGAAATTTTAGATAATGACAAACAAGCAATAAAATTAGTTAATAAAAACAATTTTTTTGCACAAAACGTTTCTTAGAGATAAAAAAAACACAATAAATACTTGTTACAAGTGTTTTTGTGACTCAATAACAAGCCATAGCTAAAAACAGTCCTATTTAAATAATAGTGTTTCTGTGGAGGAACTATCGGCTGATAGTCGCCGCGCGGAAATTTGATGTTCTTAAAACAAATATTTGCCGCACGCTAGTTCAAAAATCAATTAGACTTCCGATTGAATCATTTTCAAGATTTCAAGACGCATACCGTGAAAGCCAAATGTAAAATTTGAAAAAGGAAACAGACAAAAACCCTTAATACAATTTCAGTTGTTTATTTTCTACGAGACCCGCTTGCTTACAGAAAATTTTCACGGACGACTACTATCCATCCGGGTATTTTCGGCGGACGGGCACTATGGGCTGATAGTGGCCCTCCGCGGATGAGCACTATCGCGTCACGTGATCAGTTAAAACCAATGAAGAATCAGAAAAAATTTAGTGGTGAACTATAACTAGTGGTAGTTTCAATGTATCAGTTAAGTGACTTTCAACTGGATCAAACATGTGTTTAAGGATTTTTAAGGATGATGTAAGTTGTCAGGTTGACTTTCATGAAGTTTGTTAGAGGCACTTTTACCTAAGTTGTATCCTCAGCAACTTTCGTAGAGAAGGCATGTCATTTTTAAAAAAATAAATAAGAATATTGTCAGTTAATGGTCAGTATATTTTGGTAGCTTTTTATCTTTAATGTAAGCTTTGAACTTGATATGCTCACACTGGGGTGAACCAAGGTGAGCCAAAACTGGCTCATAGCTACCCGAGGTTTTTTCAATTTTTTTTATCACCCTTGCAAGCAGTGCATTTTCTTACGAAACATATGCTATGTACTGAGAAAATTTCCGTGTCCTATCGGCTCAAAAGAGATGAAAGAGGCTCTACTAGTAGGATGAATATTTATTTCTTTTGAACAGTTGAACGTTTATAATCTCTAAAGGGCCTGGGAGCGAGATTGCTCCGCGCGCGCAGTTGATTACGGGTGTTACTCTCAACAGTTTAATTGTTACGTTAGATAAAATTGTTAATTTCTATTTAATATTTACTAATTAAGCTTGATTGCTTTCACTACTGCCCCTCTGGGCTCAATATTACCTGATCACCACATCAATCCTGAGTTCTTCTAGCGGAACAAGCTGAAAGAACGCACGACGTCATCAGCTGTTGCTACAAGAGTAGCTACAAGAGTAGCCTGTTGTCTAGATTAACGTGTAAGATTTGTAATCTATCTCGCGCTCAAAGACCTTGTTTTTTAAGGTAGTTACAGGTGGGATGGTTGTTTCTTATATCTTACTGGTGGACAAGTCGCCTCATGTCAATCGCGTGGCCAAATCTCCTTATTAATATTAACAATCCAGGTCCATTGATCGCTGAATCTTGTGTAGATCGTGGAATTTATTTTGAAAAACGTTGAATATTTTCAGATTCAGTCAGCGCTTTGTACAGATGTATTTGAGCTGAAACCAAACATGGAACTTCGAAGTTTTATTCGATTCTGTCAATTCACGAAAATGTTCGTCACATTTTCCGGTGTCTTGCTGTTTAATCACACTTCAAGTCATCTCCTGCTCAGATTTTGCGGATATTCAACTGTTTCTATGGTCCTAGCGTATGTTCTTTGCTTTGCTTCACTGGTGGTGTTCTGGTGCGGATTTCAACGCTCGTTAAAAGCTAGTGGAACAAGAGAACGGCAGCAAATTCTACAAGAGCTACGCTCCATTGAGACTGAAAAAATCCCTTTGATCATTGACCGGTTTTTAGAGCTCGATAGAGCTGGAACACAGAAAGTAAATCACGGTGACAAAGTCACTGATTGTACAGCAGATAAAAGATGTGCAGTTTGCTTAGATGCAGAAGCCTGTATTCAAACTTTCCCGTGTGAACACGTCGTGGTTTGTGGTTGGTGTGCGTGGCAATCTCTGAAGATCGCGTTTATACAGCAGTCACCACACCGCTGTGTCGTCTGCAGAACTGAGATTCAGGATTTCAGCGGATGTCTGATCAAGGACTTGGTGAATCTAAACTGGAAGGATGTGAAGAAAATCATTGAAGAAATAAGAACTGGCTAAGCTCCCCAGCCAAATTCACGGAAAAATTAGAATCAAACCAGGAGTACTGGAGGAATGATTCCAGTTTAATGATGCACCCCTCTGGTCGATCGAATCTTCTGTCCCAGGTTTGAAGCTTGGGAAAATACTCTAAAAGACTCTGCTTGTAGGACGATAAATAATATAAGACACATTGAATAATTTCATAATTCTAATTCGGCCATGAGCTAGTATGTCATTTATCCCAACAAGTGTGCGAAAACCTGAAATCAGCAGGCACAGATCTGTAATCACAAAGTAGCATAGCAGTATAACCGCCTTCAAAATCACCCCGTGTCTGTTTGGCAATGTAATAAGTAATTATAAGCAGAAAGTAAATTTCTTCGCTTGTCGAATTTAAATTTAGACTCGTAACTCTGTTAGACATGTGAACATCAGAGCGTCACTGAGTGAACTGCGCACAGAATGTCTCTTGTTACGAGCACAATTCAAAGAGCAAAACATTTAAAAAATTCCCGCTAAATTTCCCGGTGTCGCAGACTGTAAAGGGCTCGCTGCAGAATAAGAGGACAGTAGAATTCTATTCCAAAATTTTGCACGGTTCAAGGCTGTCGCAGCCGAAAAACTGTAAATAATCAAAGTGATTCTCGGGTATACCAGGAGAATAAATAAAATGACCAAAAGGCATTTGTCTTGGCAATTTTGAACTCAGTTTGACGTTTACTTTGCCTTGAAGACAACGCGACATAACGCGGCCGCATGGGCAGAACTTCGCGCCGAAATTCAGGTTTTTGTTGACGACTCAGTCTTGTTGGCCTGAATTGCGTTTATTTGAGTGCGCACTGGTTCGATTTTCTCAAGCATTTTCCAAGAAAAGCGCTGTTGAACTTTTGCGTTAACCGAACCATTCTTATTAGGATTAGTATTTATAACGCTAGAAGCTTGTGAGTCATTTCCGCTGTGCGTTCTATCCGCTGTTGATACGCGTTAGCCTCCTTCCCCCCCCGCCGCATTTTCCAACGACGGTGTGATTCTAAATCGCGTTTATTTTTAACGCTGGGAGCCATGCTATTTGTTTTCTTCCGTTCTATCTCGAAGTCAAACGCGTTTGGCCGAGTTCGCCCTGGGAACGTATTTCCCCGCGTTTCTACTTCTCTAAGATGTAGTTTTGTTTCTTCAGCATTTTTACGTCCCCAAGCACGTTCTCTTACCACTCGAGGGCCGAATGTTAAGTGTTGACGTTTTCCTACCTATTTACGATTGACACAAATCAAGCTGAGTATGTTTTGGGGTGAATTGGGGAGCCTTCCTTTGCCATCGTCGTTTTGCCATCCAATATTTCCAATCGAGTACCCCTGGGGGAACTTGTGCTCCAAAACTTGCGGAGCATCATGGCATTTGTTTTCGTGTAATAAAATTATGACAGCGAGGCCCTCCGGCGAGTAGATCGACGTACAACTAAAGAGATGTCAACCGTAAGTGAAAATAACTAATACAGTGATAGTTAAAACAAACAACGCAAATCCGATGAGAAATACCACCTGTGTGACGCCAGGAAGAAGAGGGATGCTTGTGAAGAGAAGTGAAAAGGCATCCAAACACCCCAAACAGCCAGTTAACAGCGCGGCTTTTTGCGTACCTTATAACAGAATGATACTTGAGCAGATGCTTTAAGGCCACGCTTAGCATGTACATTGCAGACAAGACCGAAGAACCATTTAAGTGCACTAAAATTCGCCCATCCGTAAATTTACACCATAAATTGATAGATAATATTGTTTATTTTCTTTTGCGCCAAAAAACAACTTGTCAGTTTTTCACTTAAATGAGTTCTTAGTAATAAAATGGGGACTCTGAAACTTATATTTGTCGTTTTCTTTATCATCAAAGTCTCTAACCACTCACTACAGCTTACTACAGTTTGCATGCCTTCATTAAAGAGTGAGTCTTTGTATCAACGTATCAACCACTCTGTTTCAACTACTTATTATTACTAGATTTCCTTGACATTATCCCGCTCGGATCATATATTAGCGCTGGGCCGCTATTCCCTGCCCCCCCCCCCCCCCCCCCCCCTTCCCCTCTTCTCTCGTGAACAACATTTTCGGTGTCAGAATTACATGTTCCTCTTTCGGTGGGTTGTCTTGTGACCGTCTGATCAACACGAGGTTGAAGTCGGATCGGTACGAGCTGTGAACAAGGACCCAGTCTAAGTTTGGTATCTATACAGTATCTACATTTCGAAAATCTAAATCTCCCTTCTTCTTTCAAGAATATTATTTTCGGTGTCAGAATAAGAAGTTGTTCTTTTGGTCGGTTGTCTTGAGCAGTACTTGTCATGGTCTGATCAACACGAGATTGAGGCGGACCAGAACGAACTGTGAACAAGCCAGGACCCATCCAAAAACACTTTAAGGGGATGTGTATTATTATAGGGACGCTAGACAGAACGATTACGTACGGTATTCGGGACTGTTTACAAGGAGGGAGGGTTACCCTAGCTAGCAATCGGGTTTCCACTACTTCACAGGTAGGGTAACCCTACAACCTATTTACACTCAAAGGGTCTGGAAAACGCAAGTAGAAAGTTGAAGTGGGAGTAAACATGAATAGGAGTGAAATATGAAGTAATATTAAAAATGAATTGTTAGGATTAAAATGGGTTGGAAACACTACAAGACCGTTGACCCCCCATGTCCATCTACTAATTCTTCACTTCAAATTTTCAGTTTTCCAAATCCATCAAATCTTCATATTTTCCTCAATTTAACCTATCCTTTCCGAAAAAATGTCTTTTCCAAAATGCCCAAAAATCACCCAAAAATTTACACAAAACCGCCAAACAGTGGTTAAAGAAATAAGCAGAGGGTTTTAGCGTTGCTTGCCGTGAAACGAGACATTGACAGGAAGGCTGGAAAGGCTGTGTTAAGCGACGTCAAAACAGCCTTCACGTTTCCAAGAGAAAAAGTTAACCCGCCTGCCAGGGTAACCCCTAGCGCGTAGATAGGGTGACCCGCCTACCCGGGTAACCCTAGCTGCCTTGTAAACACGACCAGGTAAAAGAGAAGAAATGTGTGAGAGCTAACCCTCTCTCCTTGTACACAGGTCCTAACAGCCTGTGACCACTGCCACTGCCCTTCCAGCCGCGGTCAGACCCCTCCAGCCTGTTTTAATAGAGGCTAGGTTTTAACACTGGCTTTAACAGTATGTTTTAAAGTGAGGTGCAAATACACATAGGTTACTTTTCTCAAGGATAGGCTTGACATAGCTACCAATCACCAGTATATGTAGGCCCGATTACCAGCCGCTGTTCGGGAAATGAGCCTGCGCTCCTCCCCCGAAGGCAGCTTTGCCTCAACCCAAAGTAATTAATAGCCCCTAAAATCCGTCTTTAAGCCATATGGCATGAAAACAACCTGGGGATGGCAATGAATGGAGAATACACTTGACATACGTCGACTAGCACTGCTGATCGTCACGCAATGTTTAGTCGGAGTGTCGCGTGACGATCTAAAATAACGCTAGCTACAGTAGCGTTTGTCTTCTCGACTGCTTTTCGACTTCCATTTTAGCCGCGTCGAAAAAAAACTTTCTACCTTTGCGGGATTTTTAATTTAACGTCCCAGCGGAATCCCGGGAGTGGGATATCATTTCCCAGAAAAATGCCCGGAAGAGCGGAAGTTGGTCATCACGAGTTGTCTCGTGACTCGATCTTTCAAAATACGAGGGTTTATTATATCTTCCACACCTTTCGTTGTGCGTTTTTATTTCCCTCTGAGCACTTGAGCAGTAATCATGACTTCTTCATCGATACTTTGCCTTTTGATAGCTGTCTACGTGAGCGCATTTCCATCGCACTCACTCGAAACGTCAAAAGCAACCATTGACGAACGGCTGGCTGTTCTGGAAAACAGGCGAGCGCCTGCAGTCGATTCTGTCTTTGCTTTCCACACAAATGAAGGAAAATTGCGATACAAGCAGGAGTCGAAGGGAAAATGGTCGGATTGGTGAGTACTTTAGTGAAACGGCTTCGCTCGTATCAACTAGAACTCAGTGCGTGCATGATTTTATGAAGAAAATAATTATTGTACAATCTGAAAATGACCGGAATATAACTATACTAGTAGTAATCAAAGATTATGAGAGTGCGTTCGACGCCGTACAAACGTTTATACAGATACCTTAAATGATTTCCCTAGCAGACTTTCAACCTCTAAAAACCAACCTTTATTCATCAACAACCGGGGTTTTACAGAAAGATATTTCAGTGATAAAGTCCATGCCATTCTGATTGAAGAAGTTCCAGTACAAACTACGTTGCGTGACGGCGCCAGTTTCCATAGACTCACAAGTTTTTAAAAGAGAACTAAAATATTTACACCAGCCTTCAGATTTCGTTCTAAATATCACATGAACTTGTAATGTTTAAGCGCAAAAGCTAATTTGCAAAAGTATATTTTTACGAACATTGTTGTGAGCCTGAGGAAGCTCAAATATAAGTAAACATTTGCAATCGAGTGCTCGTTCATCGTAAACAAACTCCGTGCGACTAATTCGAGTATTCCCCCGGCCTGATTGAAAAAGTACACAGTATTTTCATTTCCGTTCCCTGGTTCAAGTTCACTCTTATCCCGACCTATCCAATCGAACAAAACCGAACAAAAAAACCAATCGAACCCAATCGTTTGATTGGGTTCGGCAATCGAACAAAATCGAACACCTATTTTGGTGTGAGTTCGATTTTCGAACCAATCGAACCAATATAATCGAACAAAATCGAACTAATCCAATGCAATTGTCTCTTGACGCCTCAAAATGAATAAAACACGTGGAATATAATCATTGTCAGCTTTTATTGAATAACCAGGAACTGAACATCATACTGCAAGAATGTCAATGTTCGAACAAAACAAAACAAATAAAAGGCAATTTCGATGACTGTTAGGGTACTGTGACTGTTAAAAGGAAATGCTTCTCAACTGAGAAAAATCGCACCATTTCAACAACAGCAACACAGGCAGTTGTGTTTAAAATTAGTATTATAATAAGCAGAAGGGACCTCGCTGCAGCCATTACTCTCTCCAGGTTCTCCAGAGTGGCCAAGACTTGGAGACGAGAAGAGCAGTCGCCAGCGTAACAGCAATAATGTCGCTAGAAGATAATTTTGTCAACATAGATGCTAAAAATAACAAAACAATTAGTCAAAGGTTTTCTTAAGATCAAAATCAACGTAGTAAGCAAGAAACTTGTAACTGTAACTTGCCCTCAGGGTACTCTTCCACCGACTCCAAATAGTATTCGACCGGATACGACTGACCTTTTCTGTCGCAAATTGGAACTAAATCAACAAATCCAATCATATACAGCCCAGGAATTACAGCTGTTTCCACAGTTAACATCCCAAAGCCTAGGCGACCGTGTTCGTGAACATATCAAATAAACAAGCTCCTCATGAGCCCAAGTGAACGTTAAATAACATCATACTTTTGAATATAATACTGCTCAGCCTCAAAATTCTACGGCAAAAGTATCCAACGCTACCTCTGCGATCGAGAGCACATGGAATTAGAAAGTCCAAAGTCTACATGGCCTGCTCATGTGCTCACATGTTTGTCACATGTATTATCACGTCTCAGTTACGGTACCAGTTTACTAACTATGCCGTGACATAGTTAATAACTATGCCGTGACATGCCCCTGCGGGTTGTGACAACATGCATTCAAGTAAGGTGGGGTCCCTGGGAACGAGGTTGATCTGGGGGGGAGGGGGTGGAGAAGCTTGCTTGCACTCACGCAGAATATTGAATAGATGTTATTTTTTATAAATTATTAATAATTTTTAATAATTCTTAGAATTTATAACTGTTTGATCCTTCTTTTTTGTGACTATTTTGTAATATTGTGATTTGATTTTATCTATATTTTAATTTTTTTTTGTTTTACAGGACCTGCATTGATAGCAGTTTTTTCTCTTAAAACTGAAGCAGCAATCCTGTATAAATGTTTAAATTATTAAATTATTATTATTATTATTATTATGTGGGTTTTCCAGACTATAACTTTACACAGGGAAACCAACTCTGCAGAGTCACAGGCCAAAATTAGGATTGCGTTCCACTTCGTCCCACGCAATAAATTTAGTATCACCCAACTAGTGGACTAATGCAAATCCTGCATTGTGATTGGCTACGCTACTAAGGGACTAATAGTAATAGTCATCGAGTAGTGAAATGCGCAGGTTTTTCTTTCACTTTTTTCCCGAAATGAATATTTCTCCAACTTGCATTTGCTAACTTTATTATCGCCATTTCTGTCTGACTAGTTAAGTAATACTAAAACAATTAGACCCTTCGCCCTCAAGGGCCACGGGTCAATAGCCAAATAACCCGTAGCCCTTTCGGGCTATGGGTCTAATTGTTAAATAGTTATTTTAATACCTTAAAGCCATTTAAGGCTTTTATAGGTTAAGATTATAGTTGGCTTTTTAGCGGAGCTAATAAAAATATCTTGTGACAACATGCATTCATGTAAGGTGGGGTCCCTGGGAATGAGGTTGATCTGGGGGGGAGGGGGTGGAGAAGCTTGCTTGCACTCACGCAGAATATTGAATGGATGTTATTCGAATAAACCCTAGATGTAAGGGAGGGGAGGGTAAGTGCTTAACTGTATGCTGTTGGAAAACTGTTTGGGAGAGTACCAATGAAACTTTATTTTAATAACAATTACATTATAATTTTAACCACATTTCTTTTTTCCCCTTGTAATTTATTACATCAGGGAAGACATGGGCTCTCCTGAGAGGAAATCAATCATTTCAAACCCTGTCACAGTACATGATGCCAACAACCAGACCATTGTATTTTGCTTGTGTGATGATGGACAAGTTTACTATCAACAACAAGATGCTGACAGATTAGTTGATTTTGGAAAATGGCTTGCAATTGGTTCTAAAATTCCTTTTGAAGCAGGTGGGACTGAAAAAATATAATTATTAAAACTTATTTCTCAAGTGCAAATTGATGATACTGGGTTTTATGCAGGAGTTACACTGAAAGGGAAAGACACCTTGACAGTTTTGAACTATCAGAATAAGCTGACTGTCTTCTCAAGATCTGTCACAAAAGCTTCGCGTCTCTACTGGACACAAGTAATAAATGGCAATTGGACAACTTGGGCTCTGATTGGTGGATCATCTGTGTCATTAAAGTCAGATGTCGCAGTGGCGTACAATGGATTCTCAAAGGTACACAAGTGAGAATCATTGCAAGATTAATATTATCTGTCCCAGAGCATTAGGCTGGTCAGACCAATGTTGCAATCGCAAGGTTAAAATGATTTTGTCAGGCAGGGCTGTCATTAAGTTTTGAGACACCTGTAGCCTTGTTCTCCACACCCACAACAAACTTGTTACTTTCTCAACTGACAACTTACCTGTAGCATCAAGGAAAACTCAAGCATACTCAGCCGTAACAGGTGTTAGGGGTTATGGACCTTAGTGCCCCATCCACACCCCCTGGTTTTTAATCATATTCGGATATTTTATAATTGTTTTCTTAATTCATTTGTTTTTTTTTTCTGGCATTGCCATTTGTCTTTTAAACCTTAAGTATTTGGAAGCATTTGCTGTCATGGAAGACAACAAGATGTATCGAACATGGCAAACAGGTATTGGTAATTAGTTAATAACTTTTAAATCAGTGATCAGTCGGTGGTATAAAAAAATCATTCTCTCAGCCTTGACTCTCACTCACTTGCCTGCTCACATGAATTAATAAAATCAGTCAGGTCGGTCAGGTGCTTGTGGTCAGTCTGTGGTCATCTGTCAGAGCAAGTCAATCCCTCGAGCATAAAATTTAAAAAAAAAACTAAACATATTATAATAAAAATAAGCCACTTTATGTAAGTTTCAAAGTGTTTAGCACTGCTGTACTAATTGTGGACACTGATATATTATAAATTAAACAGAAACTTGTTAAAGATCCCAACTGGTAATTGGTTGTTTTGTTAGCTATAGTGAATAAGCCAGTGAATCAGTTTGCCACTGCACACATGCAGTGATGATGAGCAGGATGATGATGATGATGATGATGACCAATTTATTGCTGGCATAATGTATTTTTGGACTAAATATATGTTGATTGAAATCCACCTGTAGTGTTGTAAAGATAAATACAAACATATAAATATAAAGTTTATTTCAATAATTAATCAATAATAATCATTAAAAGTTCTTGAAATGTATAGATTCAACAAAATGGGTATCGTGGGATAAAACAGGATATGGAGCGCCAGAGAGCCAGCATGCCCCAGTAGTGCATGAGATGAGCCACAGCATCTTCAATGGTGTTCTCAATGTGTTTATTTATGGAGATGATGGCTACATACACCATATATGGCAAACAACATGTGCCAAATTTCGAAGCCCCTGGGGGTGGTGCACATGGAGTGTTTGGTACAAGATTAGTAACAAGATTCCAGCTGCACTTCCCTCCTTTAACCCTCTAAGTATTGGAGCTAATATTCATCTTGGAATTGAGGTAACTACAGCTGTAAAAGCTGTCTGATTGTTAACTGCATGTACTTGGGAAAATCTTAGTTTCAAGTAAGGTGACAGACATATAACACCAAGTTAATGGTCAAAACAATCTATCTTTAACAGTACAGACCATGCTAGCTGAGTATTCCATCCAGTTCCAGTAAATGTGACCTGAGGAGCAATAATTGCTGTTCAAGTCATTATGCACGTTATCTACCTTAATTATTATGCACCGTTCTTCTGTATTCAATATTACTATGATTAGAAACTACAATGGATGGACAAAAGTAATGAGACAAATTTGCACTTTTGGGGCTTTAGCGCACAAGCCAGATGCAAATACAACCTTGCCCCCACCCACATACAACATATAAAACCATTACTTGCAAGTTCTCCTGATTTTCAACATTGTATTAGGTGGGGAGGGGGAACAGCAACAAATTTTAAAAGGTTGGCAGCACTTTTTTAAAACTTCAGTTGTAAAACACAGATATTAAATTTGTTGCATCACATAAGTGTCCCAAGGACTTTTGTCACGATTTCTTGTTGTTTAGTATCATTACTTATTTCTTTGACCCATTTTTTTTGTTTTTCACGATCTACACATTCAAAGGTCTTCACAATAGGAAAAGAGGGTGGCCTGTGGTACATGTGGGAGCCAGAACGTGGTGGGGTGTGGAACTCATGGCAATATGTTGGGCGTCCTGCATCAGCCTTAGTCAGTCATCCCACCATTGTGAATGATGATAAAGGATGGTGGGCGGCCTATGCCGTGAGTACACTTTGTTCCTGTTTAGAAATACAACAGTACGTATAGTTGTCACTCTTTGGCAGAAATGAAAGACTTAAATTGTTCAAAAATCTAAGTGTGTAGTTTAGAAAAGTACTAAAGGAAAGTAGATCAAAAGTTTAAAAAGAATTTCTCTTGTGTTTGCAGCTAAGTGCAGCTGATGAAGTTGAGATTGTTGAACAGAACCGTTCCTTACTCCTGTCAACATCAAGTGTTCCATTTGGAAGTCCAGTGCAGGTTTCCTGGTCTGTGCCAGTTGACGAAGCCACCAATAAGGACTGGATTGGTGGGTTGTTTAACTCTTTTAGACCATACTCATTCTTCTTTCTCCCTACCTGTGTCCATCTATCAAGAGAAAATCTGATCACTAAAAAAGTGAAGTCGATAATCTTATCATCCTAAATAATTCACTGTTGCAAGAAAATTAGAAAATTTAGAAAATTGGAAAATTTAATGTCATTGACATCCCCTTCAATATTGCTTGGTCTTAAAAATATCAAACTCATAAAAATGTCAATACACATAGCTGCATGCTTGAGCCTATCTTTTTCCATGTTTGTATCAGTCTGATGTAGGAGTTCTGCGAGACATTTCTTGTGTGTATCATACTCTACTACTCTGTAGGTGTGTATCCGTCTGGTGCTGATAACCAAATGTATGTGGACTACTACTATGTTGGAGGAGGGCAGAACCCACTCAAGGATGCAATACCTAAAGGCTCTCTGACTTTCAAGTCATACCTCCCTAATGGCAAATATGATTACCGTTACTTGTAAGCATGAAAATTAAAATAAATTTATTTAAAATTAAAGTTATCCTTAGTAGGGCCTTCCCTTTTCAGTCCTTTCTTCTTTCAACTCTCAAGGACCCCCCCCTCCCCCTCAAGGACTTTTAATTATTTCTCTACCTCTCTCCTTAAATATGAGGTAATTTCATGATCACTTGTTTAACTTATAGATGGTTTTGTACATCTTTTTTCATGTGCACAGTTTGAATTAGGGCTAAAAAAAGCTTGTTTTACTTACACCCATCCATTACCCTTTATAAACTCCAATAATAAGGTTTCAATAAAAACACAGTTTTGATATGATGATAATTTGTAAATAGTTTGTCTCATCAATTTTAAGACTGTAGTTTAGAAGTACAGTTGAACCGCCGCTTGCGACCACCTCTCTTCAGCTACCAGTTTTCCAAAAACCCAAGTTTCCAAGTCAAAAACCACTTGTAAGGGACCACCTTTTGTTACCAACGACAACTACTTTTAGAACTAACAGTTTGAAATGTTCTTTTGTTTTTAACCTCCCATAAATGACCACTTGACAGATAATGGAGTGTAAATTGGATAATGAGGTGTTGTAACATTATTGCATTCCTTGGTAGTACAAGAGATGGAAATTCCTCAATGGGAAATGCCATATTTTTTTTCAAAATTGACTTTTCACGTGAATAAGACATTAAAACATGAGGCAAGTCTCCACAGTTACTATATGCTAATGAGGCAAAATTTTGACCCAATATGGTTGAAGCTCTCTTAAGCGACCACCTCATTCAAGTGAACACCTAGGCTTTACATTTGGGTTGGTTGCTTACTGGAGGTTCCACTGTATCAAAAACATGAAATATGTAACTTTGTTTTCTTTGTTAATTACCGCCAGGGTAAATAAGAGATTCTTTGATGCTGTGAGCTCTTCCCTCACTGTATTCAATGCCACAAAAGACAAAGAATGGGTTCAGGTATTCCGAGGAATAGCTACAGGGCTGGGTAAAGAGGACGTCAATATCGAGAAATGCGTTGAAGATGGTAATCACACAGTGGCATTGTTCAAGGAATCATTTGCTGCTTTCCAGAACAATGATGTTTTCGGAGGGCTAGAATTACTTGGTACAGCACTTATGGACGTAGCAAAGGCATTTCAGGACTGTAGTGAGACTGCTATTGCCAAAGCAATTAAGAAGCTTGCCATGGATTTTGTTAAATGTGTAAAAGGTAAAAAGCGAGTGTGTGCAGTTAAATGCCACTACAGAATGAGTTACTCTGTTGTAGCTCAGCCACCTTTTGAATTTTTAAAATAGAGCTCACTCTATTCTAGGATGGATGGCATTGAAAACTAATAATTATTATAATAATTAAAGGAGCATATGCAAGGTCAAATAACTCAAAATTGACTTTGCACGATAGGAACATTTCGTCAAAGTAATTGCAACTCTGATTATGTTGGCAACCCATTCAAATTATCTCTTCTTTTGGTGTTCACAGGGAACTGTGTGCATTTTGTTATTGATGTGCTGCATGAAATCCTAATCCTATTTGAGAATGCGATTGAGATTTATGGAGACATCCGAGGAGCGGACAATTCATTCCAAATACAAGCTTATGAACAAGGTAAGTGGACTGACCTAGAGTACACAATAATGTGTTGACTTTGGCATGGCTAGATCTGTAAATCTGTGAATTTGATTAGCTGTTAGAAAATAATTAATTATTTGCTAGTAGTCTGTGGTATTTATGTATTCTCACATTCTCAACAAATTATCCAACTGGCTGAAAAAAAATTTCTACTCTGTCCTTATTTCTGGGAGCAATATTTGGCATTTTTCCCACAAGAAACTGTCTTTCAGACAACAGCTCTTCTTAGTCTTTCCTCAATTATTATATGGAATGGATTAAAATGCAAATTTAATTAATTGAATTCCAACTAATTTCACTTCATTTATGAATTAGGGTATTCTCATTAAAAAGTAGGCTGATTTATAGCTCATAAACTGGGAAAGTACCATTCATGTCAAGGTTTACATGGGTTGTGATAAAGATTACGAGTTCATGTCATATAATGGTCAGTAATACAATAACTTGTAAGGTTACAATTTTGGATAATACAATATCTTGATGGTGGTGATTTTTGTCTCCTAGGTGGATACTGTATTGGACGTATAGTTGCTGTCTGCATCTCTGTACCGTCCTATTATTAACAACATCCCCTCGCTGACAACCTTCAACATGGGAAGGCTACTTTGCTTTGTTTAAGCTCTTGAAAATTTTATCATCAAACAGATAATGTGAAAAGGATTATGTGGGACAAAAGTATGTCACTGAGTTAGATTTTATAAAAAGAATCAAAAGAAGGAATAAGTGGAACCTTCAGTGCTAAAAGTAATCAATTATCACAGGTCTGTCATTACAAGAAAACTCTGGCAATAGTTAAGGACAACAGTAACCTGCAATCAGGCAGGTTACTATATTCTAAGTACCTTTTCGTTTCTTGACCAATCAGAGAAAAGTCCAGACTCTGGACTAGCAACAGACAAATAGTCAAGTAATTGTATCAGGCGTTCCTTCCCGCCGTAAAAAAAGATATGGGATGCCTGATCGCAGGTTAGGACAACATTCACTTTGGTAATATTGGTTTTGAATTTGAGACTGTAAGGGTCAGGGTTTCACAAAATTTATCAAAATTAATTGAAGAAGATGTTAATTATTTAATATGTATTAGGTAGTAATTGTTACACATAAACCACCAAATTGAAATAATCACCAATTAATTGATGTGGTGCTACAAAGAAGTGTGATTATCATAGCAAAATAAATAATAAAGAAAAAATAAAGTGATGAGAGCAAATCAGAAACCTTTTCAGAAAGATACATGTGATACCCGGTATGTGCTCATTCAAATGATCGTCAAAAAATAAAGACATTGAAGCAAGCAAATGAGTCAAAAATGGAACCAAAGATCATTCCTCATTTAGGAAATGTTGGTAAAGTGTGCATACAAGCCAAGTGGCCCAACAGGCTAGAGCTTATCGCACTTCCCAAAGCATGGAGCAACTAGGAGTATTTCTACTCTTTCCTGGATGGAGTACTAGTCCATCACAGGGTTACCACCAGCATTAAATTTGCCGGTACCCATTTATACAGAGAAAAAATTGAAAGATGATGCGTGACACTATAAAAACAGTAAAAAGGTAATGAAAAACTCCTTGGAGTGTCAATGTTCATTGACACTTCAAGGAGTTTTTCATTACCTTTTTACCCATTTATACACCTGGGAAGAGAGAGGCACTGTGAGAGTAAAGTGTCTTGCCCAAGAACACAACACAATGTCCTAGCTAAGGCTCAAACCCAGACCGCTTGGTGTACTGGCCATGAGGCCACCATAATAATTATATGTATTTATACAATGCCATAGAAAATACAGCCAATCACAATGCAGGAAATCCATTGTATATTCGTCAGTATTCCACCAAACCTTCCCATCGATCAGTACAATTCAACTATATAACCTGGTAGACTGTGTATCTTGTGGTATAGATCGTTTTCACGTGACGTCACCAATTTCTAACATCTAAACCTAAAGATCCACTAAAGATTTTATCCTCACCAGGTATAAGAGGCGACATATTTATATATGTTTACGATTTTACAGCTCAATAGCGTGCTTCGTTTGTAAACCAGAGCATTTTGAATTTCCGGGTTAAGGAGGTGCGTGACACAAGGCTACGATCGAATTTGTTGAAAAATATATATTATCTCATGAGTTTGAGCCCTTTTAGATGTTAGAACAATAGGAAAAGTGCTTAATATGTAAATACTGTTTTTTTTTTTCAGTACTGATAATCAGTTGCTCAGAAAGCCAAAGTGAGTTCCAGATGTTTAAACTATTTTCCGGCCACCATATTGGTGTACCACGGAGGTACACCAATATGGCGTTTCCATACTGGTCTCTGTAAATTTCTGCGAAACATTTCGACGAATATCTGAAGTTTGGGGAAACGCACGGGCCTAAAAATTGGAGAAGTGTCTTATTTTTTTATCTTCTATAACATGACAATTTCTTAGCTTTTTTCACTGGATAGTTTTCGATTTATTTTTTTATTGCGTGACAGTGAAAACCATCTATATTGTGGACTATCCCACTCTTCACTTGTATTTTCTTGGTAAACACACTCGCCTAAAGGCTCGTCTGTATACCAGAAAATACAAGTGACTCATACCAACATTTTTTATGTTAAAATCGCAGATCAGTTTTCGTTCAGTTTAAATAAAGCATTTACTACTCATGGGTTATTCTACGGTATTCCGCTCGCAAGCGTTGCATAACTTTATAATATTACCTCTAAATGTGTATGTACACCACTAATCAAAAAACAAACAAGGCTGAAAATTAAAAGATGAGTCAGACAGCACCTCTACTAACAACATTGAAGTTATATTGTATTTGAACTGTTAACTTACATCACTCACAGGCAATATGAAAGCATAATGTACATACGTCTTTTGTCAAACTATTCTTTCTAACTCTTTAGCATACTCAAGCATGTGTTGGATCATTTTGTATGCAGGAATTTCTTGCTGCATTTCCTTGTCTGTTTCTGGTTCAAAGTAGTAATATTTATCTTCCTTTAGAATCCACCCTCGCTGGATATAAAACAAGGAACAGAACAGACAACAATTACTTCAACAACGACGACTTGCAATAAGACCTAATGACATTGTTTGGATGTAAGATTACTGTAGCTGTTATTGTAGAAATTCTCCAGGGCAAGGCACAGAAGTATGATTATTCATGACTAATTCAATTCTTCTAGCAATAACAACTGCACACAATGTTAACTTCAAAGCTTACCTTCTCAGCAAAAGCTCTCATGTCTTTTTCACTCTCAAAATACAGAATCCTGGAGGCCTCTGGAAGGGATATGCATTGATAGGCTTTCTCTGTGCATGCTGCTATTTCATCCCTGAAAAATGTATACATTGAACAGGAAATAAAGTTATAAAAATCTCAAGACTGATAGATTAAAAGCTTAACCAGCAAAGGGCTGTTCTCAACCTAACCTTAAAAATAAATTTCAAGACCAGGCAGAGAGATAGACAGACAGACTGATACATGGACAGACCTGTAGTCTAGACACAGAAGTAAATCATTTTATTAGGTAAACATATCACAAATACAAACCACTGAAATGAACCAAGTTCCTATGTGTTAAACTGTCTCTTAGCATTAGAATGACATTTGCCTCACATTATAAACCAAACTAGACAGTGGGTAGATGTCCTGTGCCCCCAAATAATTAAACTTGAACTACTGATTTCTCTGAAATCTTTAATGAATAGAATATCTGAGTCTTTACTTTTGATTACCTCAGAGTATCTAAGAGAATGTTCATGAAGAAGTGATAATTATCAGCCGGTACATTTCCTCTCGCAAGGAAAACCTATGAGAGGAAAATTACAAAATTACTAGTTTACAACAAGATCATTGTCAAGTATTTTAACAATATTTTATAATTAATGTAACCTGAACTGTACATTTTTAAAGACAATTGATTGCAGCCTATGACATTACAATATCAAATGAATATATGGGCATGAGGAACAACCTAGGTCACTCAGACTATGAAATTATAGCTGCAATCAGTACAGAGAACCACTCATTTTAATATAGGACTAAAAGTGAAAAGAAAGCCCCATCATCGAGAGAGTTTACAAAAGCTCTGACTGATGGGTATCAGAGATGTCCTCTTTAATACTAATAATTACACAATCTATGGTCTAGTCACTTTGTGCCACTGTGATTATATTCTAGACACTTTATGCCACAACTTCTTTACCAGTTATTAAAACTGGTATTGCAGTTTGTCGCACAAAGGAACTAGAAGTATTGAGCACTAGCTGCCTTCAAGGCATGATACTTCATAACAGATAACCTGCAGTATTTTATTTTGCTGCATATCTCCATTTAAATGCAGTTAATCCTGAATGTAGAGAGCCATGTGGCACAATGAACCCGCTGCTTAATACTGGAACTGATAAAAAGATCTGTTTACACCACTATTCAGGCCATCTGATAGGGTGCGGAAAAAAAGGAAAATTATGCGGAAATTTTCGGCAATATTATGCGGAAGAAAATGACGATTATGCGGAAAAGATGCCAGATTATGCGGAAATTACTAAAATAAATAGAAACTGTTCCCTTGGTTTTTTTTTCAACCTATAAAATACACTTGAACATCTTGCCAATTGTAGTCCTTTATGACATGTTTGACCTTTTGCTGCCATTCATGGACAGGTATTTCTTCGTTCAACGCAGTTTTTTTGTTCGAAGCTTAGTAACCAGGCATTCAATCGGATGAGGAAAACTAAACACCAGAAGTCCCAAACTAGAACCCAGGCCCATCAAAGACACATGGAATGCCTGGAGGTTTAAAATTGTTTACAAACGAAAAGGTCTGTTTTTCGTCGCTGTTTTGGGTAAAAAAATTCTTTAAAACGATCAATCTCTTTGCTTTTTTTGCTTCTGAGGATGGTAAGCAGTTGCTTCGTGCTTATATGTGGCAATTTTCTAGTTTTATGCGGAAAAATGCCCCAGGGATGCAGAGGATGCGGAAGTAGGTGAATTATGCAGATCCGCACCACCGCATCCTATCAGATGCTCTGACTATTTAATTTAACAACTGTATTATACAGCAAGTAAATGAAACAGAATAAACACATGGCAATCTAAAAACTGTTACTAATTGCATTGGCAAACTCAATCAATGGGAACAGCTCACTGAACAGCATTCACAGTCGTATATTAGTATCACCCAAATAGTGAACTAATACAAATCCTGCATTTTAATTGGCTGCGCAACTAGAGGACTATTAGTAATAGTCCTCAAGTAGCGAAATTCACTGGTTTTTCTTTCGTTTTATTCCCAGAGAAAAAAATGCTTCAAATTGCATAATTTCCCATGTAACTTTATTTTTGCCTTTTCTGTCTGACCAGTTGGATGAATTGATACTAAAACAACCCTTCGCCCTCAAGGGCCACAGGTCAATAGCCCATTCAGTTACGCCTTGCGGGCTACAGGTTCAATTGTTGATATTTACTCTAATAAGACCATGGACCAGTCTATTCAAAGTCCTGTGCACAGACCTTGAGATCCCAGACCTCCCAGTTTTACATATTGTGTAAACATTAACATTGCATTCACAGATATTAAAATGTATTGCACTGCACATGTATTTAATGGTAAATTGAATAAACACTGCCTCTCCAGCACCTTGTTGTAGTTGCCCTCCATAAGATACTGAGCAAAAAGAAAAATCATTTTTCATATAATTAGCAAATTCCCAAATGTGTATTTTTAAACTTAACCACTCTAACCACTCTTAGGGCAATACATTATTACCATCACACACATGCTTTCAGACAGTGTTACGTTCATAGGCGACATCTTTCAGCATGCCACCTTTTGACGTGCTATGTAGCCTGGTCTACATAAAAATGTAAGCACTATGGACTTATTTACAGTCAAACTCAGATTTTAGTAATAAAAGCTGGATTTACCTGATATCAAATTATTGTTAGGAGTATCAAGAAGTCACTCTGTAAGAGATAAATCAACTCCTTTGAATGTTTACTCTTTGCACATATTGAAAGAAGAGGAGACCAATTCTACTGGAAGTCATTATTGACAGCAAATGGACTGCACTAAAATCTTCTGAATTATCCTGTAAATCAGGAAACATGTGAAGTCCACAATCTTCAGCCATTTGAGGTCAGTTATTATCATTTATTTGACATTTGTTTTGCTAATAACCCCCAAAATTGCCAGTTTCACAGTGAAACAGTCTTTCAGCCATGTACATAGCATGTTGATAGATGGTAAGTCAAAAGATAGTTGAAAGATGCTGCCCATGCAGGAAACACTGAAAGCGGGTGTTGAATCCCACAACAAAATTATTATTTAATAATAATTTTTATTATTATTATGAAATTTACAATTAGTATAAAACAGTTCCCCAAATGTGCTTACAACACGTTCTGCATATAGTACATGTAATCATCAGCAAATTAACAAATTGACATCAGTTTTTCACATGTCTGTCCTGTTATTGATCATGAATTTTGTCATTACATTGTCAAAGTAGCTGTGGATACACAAGGTGAGACGACATTCATTGTCTATAACAGGACAGATGCATGAGTCGTCCATTTGTTCTTTACAATTATAGCATAAATTCATGCACGTCTGCCTGCTTATTGATGATGAAAACTAGCCAATGAGCATGCGAGAATTTGTGCTGTTATCGCAAAATGCATGATTGATACCTGTTCGAGGGAGACAGAATGTTTTATATAAACATTGTTTTGTAGTTCTTTAGCTGGTAACAGCTCCAGTTCCTGTGAAATAAAAGCAGCAGAATCGAGTGTTTGATGAAGGTGAAGGTATAATGTTTGGAGGTGGTAGCATGCATATGGCTGAGTGGTTAGGGTGCCGTACTTGAAATCCAGAGGTTGCGGGTTCAAGTCCTACTTTGACCACTTAGCTCGAGTTGTTTCTCGCTAGACCCTAGTTCATCTCCTGAATACAGTAACCAACTGACCTGCCTCCCACCAGTTTACTTAACAGGTTTGTTTTCTTCAGTTAATGAGGTATGTCGGTGAATTAGCAAGATTTGTAGCTGCGGCTGTAATCTGCATTGACCATTATAAACAACAACAACATTTGAACATTTTGAACATTGAATGATTAACCTAATACTCTTATGGGTGTACATGCAAATCAGGCAGAATCATTAAGTTCATCATCAGTTTGCTCAATCGCATAAATAATGAACATACTCAGGGTTTTCATCAAGAACCAAGCATAGGGAAACTGACTAGCTGTAAGGATGATTTTGCTTGTCTGGTTTGACCATCTAGTGGAAAATTCTTCTTGTAAACAAGTTCAGTTCAAATAGTTTTGCCCGTCTGTGAGAAAACCAGTTGCCCTCCAGACGAAAACATAAATGAAGCCCCTGTATTCTTACTTACTGTGTGAAACTCTGCAAGTCGATTCTGTGCAAGAAGAGACAATAAATTCAGACCCAGAAGCTGGAACATGTAGGCAGATTCCTCCAGGGTACCCCTTAGGAAAAACATGAGCACTGATAAGAATAAACCATAATACATTTAATTTTATTTTTGAGACTACTTTTTAACAATACTTAACCAGGGATCCATATATGTGGTCTGCTCAACCGTGATGACTAAAAAATCTCACAGATGACCAAAACAATAACAGAAAAAAATATATGTTTCCTAAATTTTCTTATGAGTTCCTTGCATTCTGACTACTTGTTATCCATTTGGAACTTGTAGAAAAAAGAGAAAGATTTGCAGCTTTCTTTAGTAATAAAACCATCGTTGTGGTCTGCCATCTTGAGTGACGTAAAGAATGAAATCATTGCAGGCTCAATTTTGTCAACCACCAATGCTCTGTATTGCATCTGCATCCACGAAAAACAGCTTGCACAATCACATCAGCTGCTGTGGTCATTTTTAACAGGAGATGGTGTTTAGTAATGCTAACACTGTGGAAAAACAAGCCAAAATATGAACAGGAAGAGCAAAAGTCTCCCATTCAACCTTCATGGCAGTCAGAGACATTAGTTTTCATTTGTATCTGTTTTATCTGTGTCCGCAGACACCTGAACCTACGGACACGATGTACTGGAAAACTGGTAACGTGAAAATCTGGAAAATAATGAAAAAGTAAACGTTCCATTTGCATTCTGTTCTGTTGCAACTGCCATATTGTATCCATCATAAAGTGCATTGCATGGTATGCAAACAGGAAAGTAACATTTTCTCAGATGATATACTCGCCCAACTGACAACTTCGAGGAAAAAAACCCAATATGGATCCCTGCTTACATCTAACTGTACTCAATAGGGGGTATAATGATCTCAAGCAATGTCTTCTCTTACTTGTAATCTAAGTAATATGGTTTCAGCTGTGCCATATATCTCTCAAATGATGGGATGTCCTTCTTTAATATACTCCACTGGACACCAATTTCTAATGCATCCCCTAAAAATATCACAGAAATTTTTTCAGTATGTTACTGTTAAATATCTTTGGTCTGTAAAACAAAAAGGCATATAAGTATCAACAGATAAGAACTTGTTAAATAACCTTAGAACTTACTTGCCAACAATAACTCTTGTGGGCTTGGCTTGGATGATGAAGTGGGTAAAAATGAGAACTGAATCAAAGCCATCTTAAAGCAAAAAAAAAAAACAAAAATATGTGTTAAGTCTTGAGCAACTACTTGAAAGTCTGACAATTCTCCTTGTCCTAATCTGAAATGTGCAGTTCCAGAAAATAACCATAGTCTCTCACAAAAAGCATTGTAATTTCCTGGG
>CM042750.1:28259587-28281381 GCA_022496165.2 Catalaphyllia jardinei | reverse complement strand
CCCCCCGTGGGTGGTTGTATTTTAATTGATTTTTTCCATATTAAAAATGTTTAAAACATAAAACAAATTCTTTAATTGCTGTCACAGTCAGTAAGCCTGACACGAACAAACAAGACAGCTCTCTAATCGGGGAAAAGTTGTAGGGGCCTTGAAGACATTTTTGCGAAATGCAAGGAATTGTGGTAGTAGAAAGATCAAGGGTGCAAGGAATAAATAAAAATTTTACTGTGGTTATGCTCAAATGGCAGAATTAAGATGCATTGTCTGATCTTGTGCTCTCTCTCTCTCCCTCTCTCTCTTGCATTGTTGATCACAGTGTATGAAGGTAGTGACACTTTTCTGCTATATATATTGCAATTTTTTAATGCTTCTTTGATCATTCCTGTTTTCCTTTTCTTTGTACTGCTATTGATGATTTTAATAAAAATGTGTAAAAGCAAAATTTTGATTTATAACCAGGCATCTGTTTTATAGTTTGAAGCAGAGTTCCCTATAATCATTATGTTATAAAAAGAACAGATTTTACTGATACAGTTTACATATATTGGGGGAAGAATATACTTCATTCAAATCCTTCACAAAAATCATGGCTTATTGTTGTCATTAAAAATATCGAACTGGAAGTCATTCTGCCATGACCTAATGCCTTCTAATAATAATAATAATAATAATAATAATAATAATAATAATAATAATAATTTACATCTGATTTTTAAATAAGGTTTTAGTAGCATTTTTAGTATTTTATTTTAGTTAGTTAGTAGGTTGCAAGCTGAGGAGCTATTTTCTAGTTAGCTCCCTGTACAATTTAAGTTATGAAAAGAAAGCAGGTATTTTAATACAAGGTACAAATTACATCATATTAAAGGACTAAAAAATTACTTATAGAAGAGTGCATGTTTTCGTAAGAGAACAATGAAAATTTAATGAGGCTTAGTACTGTATGCAGCCGAATGCTGTAATCGGAGAAGTTAAAAAAAAAATCAGTTTGTTACTGTTAGCGACAATCCTGAGTTCTGTATAATGGGAACAACCCTGCTCTGCATTGACACTCCTTACATCCTTCTTCCCTTTGGCAGCATTATGTACCGTTCAGGTAATCTAGCCTATAAACTAAACCACTGAATCGATTTACAAGCCAGCCTTAACTGTCATCTACAATTCTCGATCTACAAGACTGTAAAGCTGGGAAAAACTGGTAGTATTTGTAATTGTAAAGTAAGTTCCTGGAGTAAGTAATCAGATTGGGCATGAAATTAAAAACAAATTGAGCTTTATTTACTACAACCAACTCCATCACGGTACGATTCGTATAGCAGCTGCCCTGTTTTAGAAAAAAGAGTCCCCTTAAATTAATTATTCTAATCATATGAGCTCGAGGCCATACTTTTAAACATCTGAAACTTTCCGTTTAGTTCTTGTTCTATCAAAAGGTGAAAACTAGAGTAAAAAAATACCTTCATTCCAGAAAGAAGCTTTCCAACTTTTTCGAGATCAACAGGTTTTCTATTCCACTCCTTTATCAGGGTTTGGTAAAGAGAAACAACTTCTTTCAGACCACCTTGGGAAGCCATCTTGGATTTTTTTGTCGAGTCACGGAGAAACAGTCATACGGCTCAGCGGTAACCGTTGTAATTTATGCATCAATTTCATTTTCCGAGGAAGACTGGATTCTGACATGAAACGCCTGACAGTTTTAAGCAAACTTAGTTGAGAAGCGTACGTACAGAGAAGCGTTCTCGTAGATAGTAGTTAAAAGCCTTTTTCCCCTGCTTTAAAGCCTGTTCTGTTTCATTTCAATATGGAAAGCGATATTCAGGATGCCTTAGAAGATCTTGGGTGAGTTATGAGTCAGTTTTTCAGCATTGCTAGGAACAGCTGAACACTATATATTTTATTAGTAAACTTCGGAGCAACTTTAGAATACCCCGCAACTCTATTTACATGTGTCGGTGTGCTTTGAAGAATGAGGAATATAACAATAGTTGCTATTGTGAAGTATATATGAAATAATTCATATTTGTACTGCGGTTGTAGATGAAAGTGAAGAATTATCATCGCAGTAAATTTTCCAATTTAAGCCTGAAAAAAATAAAAAAATCAGTGCTTAAACGGGATTTGAACCCCTGACCTCGCTCCCAATGTGTGGCTTCATAGCTCAGTTGGT
The DNA here is from genome assembly GCA_022496165.2 of Catalaphyllia jardinei. NCBI lineage: Eukaryota > Metazoa > Cnidaria > Anthozoa > Scleractinia > Caryophylliidae > Catalaphyllia > Catalaphyllia jardinei. Next base: position 28,279,214 of record CM042750.1, on the reverse strand, counting down.
CATCGCACCGGTATCGCAGAGGTAATGGGTTCGAATCCCGTTGAAGCCCCACTTTTTTTTCAGGCTTCTTCTTTCCAATTGCTTAAATTGGAAAATTCACTGCGAGGATCGTACTTCACTTGCATCTATAACCGCAGTTCAAATATGAATTATTATATATATATATATCACATAACTTCACTGCACAGGAAAATATGAACTCAATAAATTGACCTCGCTCCCAATGTGTGGCTTCATAGCTCAGTTGGTAGAGCATTGCACCGGTATCGCGGAGGTCATGGGTTCGAATCCCGTTGAAGCCCTGATTTTTTTTTCAGGCTTCTTTCCAATTGCTTAAATTGGAAAATTTACTGCAAGGATCATACTTCACTTGCATCTACAACTGCAGTTCAAATATGAATTACCGGTATTTCCTATACACTTTACATCAACAACAACTTTATTAAGCCAAATATAATAGTTAGTGGATGGTCTACCCCGCAAATAGCTTGAAAAATCTAATCATGGCGGGGTAAAGAGTAAACTGAACAGAAGAAACACAACAGTGTTCATAGCTGGGTCGACATGAATGTGAAAGCAAGACTTACTGTGTGCAAATTATAAGTGGGGGGGGGTGCTTTTTAAAGGTCGGGCATAGAAAGCAGTGCTTAAAAGCACATTTGGGGGGTGGGGTGGTGGGCGCGGGTGATTATTAACTTTTTATAACTTCAAGGTGGGCGCTTATTCAAGGTTGGTCACTTAATTGAATAAATACGGTATTTTCGACCAGCAGGCGACCGAACGCTAAAGTGTGCCTTTTTTCATTAAGAAGTTTCAAAGTTACCATTTGCAGTTGTTTAATATTTTGTTAGTTCTTCTATAACTTCCAATGACCTTGAACTAAAAAATACAATCAACCATCCATGGTTGTACATGTATCATACAACCGAAGATGTTAATGAAGCATGTATTAAAGATACATGTGCATGTTCCAAATAGCATATTTAGTAATTGGACTGTGTAGACTTACATTTTTGCATTTTGCCAGAGTTTAAACTTTTTTAAAAAACTGTCAAAATGTACTTGCTCTAGTGACTCCGAGTTCAAGGGGTGTTCGTTGGTTGTTCTTAAAATTTGGGTTAAAAAAAACGATGAATAAAGTTGAAAATTACACACATCAAGCAATTTTTTTGGTCAATTTCAAAATCTGTGACTAACTAGTTTTTGTGAATTTGACGTGATATATCAAACATTATTTTTGACGAAATTTGAGATGTTTGGATCAAACACTGTCTCGAATGTCAGATCTATCTTCCCAAATGACAGTTACAGTTACTAAGGAGTACACAGAGAAGTAAAATTAAAACCTATGCTAGTTAGACTGGGTATACAAACCTTGTTCATGGTTGTGGTTTTTCTCTGTTTTAACTTGATGAATTATTAATGAGTTTGGGAAATATTTTCTGTAGATTTGATGGTGCACTTTTAGAGGAGGGTGCACTGTCAATTGCTGTACAAGGAGAAAGCCTCACACCAGATTTTATGGCCTTGTGTGTCTGGTTGTCAGAAAACTTGAAGTCCCTTTGCAGTATGCTAGAACATGTTACAGGTAATAAATAATATTACAAATTTTTAATGTGGGCTAAAATGATAGAGTTTATTAAATAAATATTATAACTAAAAGTGTCAAATTTTGGTGTATGGCATGTACTGTTATATTAAACTAAAAGTGATTCACTTTTATTCAATTTTAAATAGAAAAAGAGGATGAAGAAACATTTCGAATGGAAATGAGTGCATTTTTAAATGAACTGGGTGAGTAAGATTGATTGACATGATCAGTTTAAAGCATCTATTTGAGGGTGGCCTTTGTTACTAATTAAGTTTTTGCCTACAACAGGTTGTCCTCATTCCCAGCTTTTGGGAGTGACTGGCCTTGTGTCCCCATCAAACAGGCTGCTTTTATTAGGTAACTACCACATAATATTCAATTGATTAAACATTTCACTTATTGTATCTACATTTCACATCTTAACCTTGGGGGATTCAGTGTCCTTAAGTGGCTAAATAGTAAAGTGGTCTTCAGATCAAGCAGCAAGCATTCATTAGATTGATGGGGTCACCATGTTATGTTACTATCACTGAGCAGCTCCTCTCCTTAGCTACATGTAGCTACATGAAGTACATACATGTACAAGAACTTCAGACCTGCCAACTCTCACGGTTCTGCCATGAGTCTCACGATTTTTTGGCATTTCTCACGGTCTCATGACAAGGCTCCCAATGTCGTGGCTTTTTGGGAAAAATCTTTCTGAAGTGGAATGAATTAAGTTGTTGAATAAAAATGGAATATTTGAGGAATGCTAAGTGCAATATAGTGATAAACTAATGAAGAAAAACACTGTTCTTACTACTATTTTCCACCGAGCTATGATTATTTCTTCTGTCCAATAACTTATCATTTTTCTCCGTGTCTGTCCTCAATTTTGAAAGGGGAGTAGGCCCTGGGAATGAGGTTGGTGTCTAGTTCCCTCGATAGAAAAGGGATTTAATGGGAAAAAATAGAGTTCTAAAGTGTGACGTCACAAAAAATTAAATCTGTGAAATTATGGGATTGGGCGCCATTTTCGAATGGAGTATCCTTAAAAAAGGTTCCTTGCCAAAACTTAGCTCTTAATAATGTAATTCCCAGCTGAAATATGAAGGATTGAAATTTGATACTGCCCCATATGAATCTCTCTAATTTTGAGTCAGTTCTAAACTGAAGGAACAGAAACAAATTTTGAAGGGTTTGTATGGAATGCCATCAAACTTTGATCCCTTATATCTCTACCGGGAATTGCAATTCAGAGCTAATATTTGGGATGAGGACGTCTTTTACCATGCTATATAAGAATATGGCATCATATCCTATAATTTCAAAATTTTTATTTTTGTGACGTCATCACTTTAGAACTCTATAGAATCTCATGATTTTTTTTGTAGAATCTACAGATTTTTTTTCATGGGTCTCCAGATTTTCCTTTACCAGGGGTTGGCAGCTCTGGAACTTGTAGAAGACAAGTCAACTATATGTAAGAAGAGAAGAGTTTCGTGCATTCCTTATCCATTAATATTCTGAATGAGTTAGCCAGCCATTTCTATTACTACAGTACTGTACATGTACATGTATTAAGTGCTACAATTTCCATCGTATCTAACATGTAAATGTTTCAATGCATTGTTTTTTCTTCTATTTTCAATGTCAATAAGGTTTATTGATTTTATAATGATGTAAACTAAGCCATTTTATGAAAATAAATGTCTTGTCTATTTTTTATCTTTTTTCCTTTCTGTCAGACTATCTGTCATCAGAACTTCAAGCAATGCGCATGATTGGAGGAGATGAAGATAAAATGGAGATTGATGAAGAAGTATAATCTTAAGTGACAAAAATTTTCAGTTCATATAAATTTTTTATTATAAAATGAACATCTTTGACTGATAATTGAGGCTAGTCAGCCATGTAGATACCAGTAAATAATTTATATACAGGCTCTATAATTTATAAATTATCACTGACAGCTTATAATATTAATTTTATTGTTCACTTTTTTTTCCAAGTGTAGGTTTGACTTGTTCACTGTTATGATAATATCTTATGAATTGTTCTTGACAGGTAGTAAATCCTACCCTGCAACACTTGAAGGCTATTTTAGTTGCGTTGAATTTACCAGAGCCCACTAAGGAATCAACTGTGTTTGAGTTGTTTTCTCAGATTGAGACAAAGGTAAGTACCAGTACTATACAGCTGCTATATTTAATGAATAATGGGAGGCGCGGTGGCCTCATGGTTAGTGCGCTCGTCTCCGGATCGAGCGGTCCGGGTTCGAGCCCTGGCTGGGGACATTGTGTTGTGTTCTTGGGCAAGGCACTTTACTCTCACATTGCCTCTCTCCACCCAGGTGTATAAATGGGTACCGGCGAATTTAATGCTGGGGGGTAACCCTGCGATGGACTAGCATCCCATCCAGGGGGGAGTAGAAATACTCCTAGTCGCTTAATGCTAAGGAAACCGGGATAAGCTCCGGCCTGATGGGCCACTTGGCTCGTATGCAGACTTACCTTACCTATTTAATGAAAGGATCAACAGAAACGAGTAAAAATACGTCAAGTTCTTGTTCTAACAATTAGCTCTAGATGATAGAATCACTGATTCAATTCACCAGCTGCTCTTATCTTATGCCCAGTAAACTTCATCAATGATTTTGTGTATGCCTTGTAAGTCCCTCTGAGTCATTGCACACTAGTCAAGACAGTGAAACACTGACAAATGAATCATAGTGTAAAAGACAAAATAATGTAAAGGTTCCATTATTTTGCTGATGTTCCTTTACAGGTGCGGCAACTTTTAACTAAAGCTCCTAAAGATCATCTTGGTATTCCATTATTAACTAAACGTCTAGGCTCTAAGCAGTGGGTATGCAGTTTTCATAATTCTTGATCACGTTTTTTTGCCTTGACTGCCGAACAATTGTGGTAGTGTAGCAGCTCTTGTAAGCTTTAATTCTATGTGTTGTCATTGCAGCAGCTGTTATTGTTTTGTGGCTAGGGGCATTGTTTCTGTTGTTTGTTCTATAATTTGTACTTTCAAAGGGCCATTCATGTGAGACCTTACGAGCTGCTACATCACCCCACAATTGAGGAACCCTCATCCATTCTCTATTAATAATTTTATTGTTTATTGTACCTGTGTATACATACCATTATTGGGTAATTAAAACTGGCCAGTTTGGTAGCTATGGAAGAACTTTTGGGCCAATTTTACTGGTATTTATTAACTTTTAGCTTTTGTTTGTTTCCAGAGCAAAGTGCAGGAAATTAATACACAGCTCAACCAGGAGTATACATTACGACGTTCAATGTTATTGAAGAGATTAGATGTGACGGTTCAATCCTTTGGCTGGTCTGATAGAGCCAAGGTTGGGAGTGTACATGATGCAGGTCAATTTGTTCCTTAGGTCAATTTGTTTCCAACCTAGGTCAATTTGTTCCAACCTAGGCCAATTTTTGTGGCAAACAAAAAAATATTTTTCGCACCTTCAATCTTCTTTTCATCCTCCTTCTTCTCTTCATCTCCACTCTACCTACCTCACCTACTATTCCCTCCCTGCTCTCCCAACATCCCAACCTGTATTCTTTTTACCTCAATGCTTACCTTGGGAGCCTTGAACCACAGACCTTTGGTTTTCCTTTGGATTCTGATGCCTTACCATTGAGCCATGCAGACTTGGATGCAAGTTCCACTATTTTTTAATTACATATACATTGTAGTAGTAATAAATTTCCTTGAATTATTCAAATCAGACATACTTATAAATTAAAGTGAATATACCACCCATTATTACACCACAGTACATGTACCTCTGCTCTAAATATATACAAATTAATCTTACTGTAATTTATGTCAAATCGACCAGGTTGGAACAAATTGACCCAGATTGAAAAAATTTACCCAGGTTGGAATAAATTGACCTAGGTTGAAACAAATTGACCTAGGTTGGAATAAATTGAGCTAGGTTGGAATAAATTGAGCTAGGTTGAAACAAATTGACCTAGGTTGGAGACTATTGACCTAAGGAACAAATTGACCTACAACATACACATTTGAATTATGATTAATAAATAATAATAATAATAATAATAATAACTATAATAATAATAATAATAATAATATTTATCATAATAATAATAATAATAATATTAATAATAATAATACTAATAATTATTTTTATTATTAATAATAATTATTATAATTATAATTATTATAATTATAATAATTATTATGATTATTATTTTAATCAGCTCTTTTCCTCATAAAGTGTTCTCCATTGACCATGCTTAATTTTAGTTTTTAGTTAAAATCTGATTTTTCAAATGATCCAAATGCTATGGATAAAATGGTAATCATAATGATTTTAAATTAATTGCATTGGGATAGTATATTTCTGTCTTGTGTTAATTTAAGGGCCCTTAGACCCATTTTTAGGAGCTGTTGCTAAGGAAAATGTTTGTGGTATAAATTGGAAATTTTTTGCTGCACATAATTCATTTTATAACACAGCTCTTGTTATCAATATCGAAATTGAATAATGACATCATCTGGCCACGCCCATGATCACATGACCAGAAACGGAAATCTCTATAATCCTGGAAGTGTTTCACTTTCATGATCGTTTTTCTGTGGATCTGGTGTATCTATATAAATTCACATTAAACTATGCTGAGATTTTGTTTGACTGCTTTAATGCAAAATTTAAAACCTAGGTTTAAACTTTGAAATGCTCATAATTTTTTTGAAACGATAGAATTCCGTAAAATGCAACCATAGTTTAATTTGCAATCACAGTTTAAATAGTCTGTCATCGAAAAAATTGAATTTGACGCAAAAACCGCGATTATTATAGGGTTTTTTTGAAAAGCGGAAGAAAATGGAGCAGACCGGAAGTGTTTTCACCACGTCCATGGGTGTATGCTGCTGACGTAATCAATAACTAAAGCAAAGTGCGCGCTCTGTGGTGTGGCTCAATTTGTTGCGGACCACAACATTTTGACCACTGTGATGACGTGCATCGTTGTCGATAAGAGTACAGACCACGCTAAACCACATTCGATTGGTTTTTACCACAATATCAAAGATAATGAAATAAATATTTCTCTTGACAACTGAAAACACCGACTCAGACTTGAAATTGCACTCGCTACATTATGCAAATGAGCTGCTGGTACGCGTCAGACTTTCCTTTCAAAAACTTTTACAAACTCGCTTAATATGCAGTAACAATACGAAAAGAATGTTTGGGAAACGAGTAATGACACCTACTCGTTGTCGGTAAGAGTACAGACCACGATAAACCACATTTTGATTTGCTTTTTACCACAATATCAACGTCAAAGAAAACGGTTTTTCTTCAGAGCGCGAGCTGAAAAAGGCATTGGGTGACACATTGACGCGAGCAGCGTGGTATTGCGAGATTAGCAGCAATTGTGGTAAAAAAGACTTCTGTTGTTCCAATGTCTCAATATTATGACATGTCTCAATATTATTATATTCATTTCTTCTTTTCACATTTCTATGTTGTCTGGCAAACCACCTGAGAGGAACAAATTTCCACATAATGTTTTTAAATTTGCCAGGCTCGCGCTTAATTAGCAACATAGCGCCTGGTGAGCGCCTGGTATGATGACGCCATTGACCGGAAGTGAAATTTCACTTCCTTGGAAACGCGCGCAAGATAGGTCCGAGGGCCCTTAAGTGTTTATTTTTTTCTCCAGGTCAAGAAAGATGAGATATCTACAGTTTTTCACCCTCTGAGGAAATCTCTGTCAGCTGCAGCACCAGTTAGCATTCCAGATATCATTGCAGCAAGATCAGGTAAGAAATGGGTTTCTCATAAATTTTATTTAGAACCTATAAATTCTATTTCATTGTGAGCAGTAAGACTGACCACAGTGGTATCTTGATTAAATTCAAACCCTTGAGGTTTTGAATCTTCTGATTATTTCAAGTAGGTAAGTGTTTGCTACCTTGGCAAGAATAAGATTATATTAAATCTATTTTCAATTGTTTGGAACCTCTTGATATTCAAACTATCAAGGTAATTTCTGTCCCCCTAATCTAGTGAGAAAAATCTGGATTCCACTGTGCCAGCGGTGTTTGTTGCTTTCAGACAGAGTGGAGAGTTGTAGTTTTTTAGTAAATAGTTTGTGCAACACAAATGTGTTATCCTTGTGTTACATCCAGAATTGCCTGCTGATTTGTTTTCTAATTAACATAGATTTATTGAGGTTGACGAGAACAAGCAGTGGAGAAATCAGAGAAAAAACACAATGTAAAATCAACAAGATCATGATGGGCAAGGTAAAACAAATACTAAATAAAATTTCATATCAAAACATCATGATTCCCAAACTGCACTTAAATCACACAGTTACTCAGTAGCTTTGTAGTTAAATGTGTGACACAGATGTAATAACACTCTAAAAGAAATAGGACTTTTCTTATTGTTAATAACTAGTAGTAATCAAAGATTATGAGAGTGCATTCAACGCCATATGAACTTTTATACACTCAGATACCTTAAATAATTTCCCTAGTTGACTTTCAACCTCTAAAAACAAACCCTTTTTCGTCAACAACCGGGGTTTTACAGAAAGATATTTCAGTGACAAAGTCCATGCCATTCTGATTGAAGAGGTCCCGGTACAAACTATGTTGCATGACGGTGCCAGTTTCCGTAGACTCACAAGTTTTATAGGACTAAAATATTCACATCAGCCTTCAGATTTCGTGCTAAATATTCTGACATTAACTTGTAATGTTTAAGTGCAAAAGCTAATTTGTAAAAGTATATATTTTTACAAACATTATTCTAAGCAGGAAGCTCAAATATAAGTAAACACATGATTTGCAATTGAGTGCTCGTTCATCGTAAACAAACTCCGTATGACTGATTCGAGTATTTCCCCTGGCCTGATTAACAAAGTACACAGTATTTACATTTCCGTTCCCCGGTTAAGGTTTATTCTTATGGATCTTGCCCTCAGAGTACTCTTCCATCGATTTCAAGTAATATTTGACCGGATCCGACTGACCGTTTCTATCGCAAATTGGCTAAATCAACAACATCAAGTACAGCCGGGAATTTTGTACAGCTGTTTCCCAAAGCCTAGACGATCGTGTTTGTGAACATATAAAATAAACAAACTCCTTGTGAACCCGAACGATCGTTTAAATAACATCATACTATTGAATATAATACTACTCAGCCTCAAAGTTTCATGGCAAAAGTATCCAATGTTACCTCTGAGATCGAGAGCACATGGAAAGAAAGTCCAAAGTCTACATGGCCTGCTCACTTGCTCTCATGTTCGTCACATGTATTATCGCGTGTCTCAGTTACGGTACCAGTTTACTGGCCGTAACCATAGTTAATAAAGTTAATAACTATGCCTTAACACGCCCCTGCAAAAATTAAGCAGGGTGGCCATTTTTGTGTCCTTACAGGAATGTGGGTTTTCCAGAATATATCCTTACACAAGGCAACCAACTCTGCAGACTCACAGCCCAAAATTAGGATTGCGTTCCACTTCGTCGAACGCAGTTAGCTACCTTCAAGTTGTTATTACTGTTCATACAGTCAGATTTTTCAGGCCCATTGGTGACCAGATTGACAATGTTCCACTTAGATGATTTAACAAGTGACTAAATTTCAAAACAAGAATTCTTTTTGGCAGTAGTACTTCTACAGTACAATAATTATACATACCAGCGATTTCAATAACATTTAATATTTGTTTTCTTTAATTTGTGTGTGTTTGTGTAAGGTACCTGATCGAGGTGGAAGGACATCAAATATTGCACCACCAGTAGAAATGCCATCATTTAAAAGGAGAACAGAGGCACCCAGGGACCAAAGGCTACAAAGTATACCATACTAGATAAATATTTTATTACTATCATGTAGTTTTATTAAATATAAAGTTTACTTAAGGACGTTCACGCCCATTGCTACTGTGCATCTCTAGTGCGCGTGCTATTCATTGGACACGCATGTGCCATGTCATTTTCAAGCGTGTGGGCACCAAGTCAAAAACTCAACAAAATATAGAGCTGATGACCTTTGCTTTAACTTGGTGTGCAAATATTTTTGTTGGATGCTCGGTGACCCACTTTTTTTTCAGCAGATCACTTCCTTTTCTGATTCTTTCCATTATACTAAAAATATTTCTTATATACTATTCAAATAGGGTCAAATTGGTACATGGATACAGGTGTGCGTGACTTAGAAGTTGTAGTTTTTAAGGCTTATTTTAGCTGATTTAATGACATACATGTATGCAGCAAAGATCTATCAAATAGGTCTCTACATGCTGTGTTAAACACACGTAACTTAGATAATTATGATTCTTCAACTTAAATATATGCTGATATTAATGAATCCGGCCAGAATCGCCTTGAATGACTGGAAATCCTAGAAATGCTATGTTCTACAGGAGCTACGCCTTATCTTCAAAACGAGTTCGGTGACCCCGGATTTTTTTTGTTTTTGCGTTTTTAATCTAATCTTATCATTTTTTTACCTGCAGTCAAAGTTTTTAAAAAAACTGTGCACGGGAAGTTTTTGGGCACGAACGCCCTTGAGTTTAAGAATTATTACTAGCATTCTTCTTTTATCAAAGCTGTCAGTAAAACATTTTAACAAGTGGCAAAGGAAAATTTTCTCCTTACAGTTTTGACCATCCCTTCCTGCTTATTGTGACTTGATATCAAATTTTGCAAAGTTTTGGTCACATCAAATTAAATTTTCACACCATCATCATGTTTTATTGAAAAGTATTTTTTGTGGCAGGTGGTCATGGAGGCAGAGGAAAAGTTCAAGGGGGTGAGTATTGTTTAATTGCAATTATGACAAATTATTTCAATTCCTTTTAATTAGCTATTTTGGCTTTGAAAAAATTTGAAACAAAACGTTTTTGTTTCAGCCTGGTCTGGTGGTGGAGGACGAGGCATGAGGGGTGGCCAGGGAGGTGGATGGCGAGGAGGAAGGGGCACGGGGCGAGGTGGAGGCCAGAGAGGAAATCCTTTCGGTGGGGGTTACAATCAGAGAACAGAATACTACAGCTGAAATCCCTTGTTATCAATAATTTTAAGCTCAAGAGCTTCCCAGGATGCCAAGACATGTACACTGTAATTCAATGGTCAGAATACAACCTGCACAGCAGGAGAAAGAGAAATAAAATATTACTTTACTTAATTAATCAGTCCAATTGACCAGTGTCCTTTGAGTAAGATTTTGTTTTAGTACTCATTAGATAACTTGGGAACACAAATCCAAGCTTGAACTGCACCATCGTATCCTTACATTGTTTATTTCTTACTTAGATTTGTTTTGTATCATTGTACGTGTGCGCGCGCAATTTTATTTTGGGTGCATGCATTATTTATCAATTTAATTGACATGTTTTAGTTCGTTAAATAACATCTTAATTTTACTTTGCATTATTCACCTCACTTATATGTGTTGTCCGCAACTGTGCGCACATCGTGGGTGGCTCCTCCTGAAATGTTCTGCAATCGGTATAGGATTTAAAGGAGCAAAAACCAATCGAACCCTGTCACTATAACTGCTGCATGCTTAGCTCAGTCGGTTGAGTGCCAGACTGCAGTGCTGGAGTCAAGGGTTCGAACCCCAGACCGTACCAACACCTAGGGTCTTGAACAACTGAGGAGAATGTGCTGCCTTTGTAAATATATCTGCAAATGGTTAGATGTTCAAGTCTTCTCGGATAAGGACTTTAAACCATAGGCCCCGTCTCCTGCAGCTTCAGTGTTACATGGTTAACAGGGGACCTTAAAGAACACACATTTATCGAAAAGAATAGGGACACATAGCTCCGGTGTTGTGGTATAACCTTTTTGTATGGGTTGGTGCTTCACATTAACCTCATTGCCCCTTTCCTCCTTGGACAGAATTGTTTAAGAAAAATTGCTATAATGATCAGTATCATGATAACTCCTAGATCCACTGAATCCAACATGAGAATAGCTATTGATATTTAATAATAAAACTGAGTTGCATCAGTAATCACAGGTCATTAATAACAATCGGGGCTGTCATTGAGTGTTTAATTCCACTGAACCCTTGTTCTCCACACCCGTAGCAAACTTGTTACATTGTCAAATTCTTTCAACAACCAGCAATTTCACCTGTGGGGTCAAGGGAAAATCAAGCAAACTCAACATAACAGGTGTTACAGGTTATGGCCCTTAGTAACAACCCTGATTAATAAAATCATTATCACACAAAAGTCAGATGACTGCAAAACAGATGTCTGATTGCCTAGAGCCCTGACCACACTGATGCATTTCCGTTTGAAAATGCATACTTTGTGATAAATTGTGTTGTTGCCTATTGTTCACACTAAAACAACCAAAAAAGCAGCTGAAAACAGTATGCCTTTTTTTGAGTGAACATGAATTATTACGAGGCCTAAGATTACAAACAACTCGACAACAAGAAAATCATGACTTGTTAGAAGCTAAGACAGGCCCAGCAATGTAAAGCAAAATTTACCAACTCTGTTCTTTTTTTCTCATCACAGGAGATTAAAATCAATGAATTATTCAAAAGTAATGCATGCATTAAGTACTTAACAAATAATCCAATAAAATGAACAATGATATATTAAAAAATAAAAACATTTTATATATCAAAATTGAGTGTATGAAATAATGAAATAAATATTTTATTGAAAAGTATGTACTATAAAATAGATTTATATTTTTACGAGACTCTTTTTTGCATTTAGAATATTACAACTACTAAGTATGTTGTCTTAAATATCAGATCACTTAGTTACAACCATGACCCAAATGTTGATTGACAATGCCACATTAACTTATATAATATACAGAGTATTGATATAACACAGTGCTAAGATGTGAATTTTATGTTTGAGTGGCAAGAACGATAACGTACCTGCCACGAGAACAAAAAATTCATATCTTCGAACATGTAATGTTCTTAATTTTGTCATATAGACATCCTGATGATGGCATTTTTGACAATTTTCCAAAGATTTCTGACCACTTTCTGAAGATTGCCGAAGACTTTCAAGGAAGACCCAAAGATGTTTCAATCATACCCCAATGAATTTAAGTACAATTTAAGAGACAAACTTGATATCAGTGAAATCATCGATATCTTCACTAGTAAGCATATGAAACAAAATCACTCAAGTTCCAGATGTAGTTTCATATGAATCTTAAGAGGTGTATTTTCCAGTAAAAAAACACTTGTGTCTATATAATAAAACTTGCTTTTATACAGTACAGCTGTTTTGACAAACGTACAAAAGTGTAAAAGCCTATGTGGCAGTGCTGATTGCTATAGGTACATGCAACCGTTTGGTGTTGCTTTATTAAAGTTTACAGTGCCTTAGTAAGAAGGATGGACAAAGCATGAAATACACACGCTTAATTGAGTTTTTATTGTTCAACACATGGCAACACCTTTAGCTTGAATCAAGCAACCATAAACCATCATTACTCATAATACCTTTGAACATTGTTGCATACTCTTTGATGGCTTAACCAGACATTTCTTGAAACAGCTGAGAACAAACATTTGGGTCTTGTGCATAAATAACAATCAAATTTAATGTTGTGTTATCTCCTAGTTCCTCACCATTGAAAAGTGTTCTTGCACCCAATTCCCTTAGGATATATGACTATAACAGAAGAAAAGTCCCCGCATTCCCCTGTAAATATTTGGGTTTTCCTGCAATGTGATTGGTTACCCGAGCAGCCAGGGTCAGGTTGTTGAAAGCCTGATTAAGCTAACCAGGGTTAGCGAGAATTTTTATTTTAGTTTTGTAACTTTTTGGTGAGGTGTTCTGTTTATATTGTTTGCCCTTCAGTCTAATCTCAAACTACACCAAACATTAAAGGTGAAAAACATTTTTAAACAAGAAAACATAATGCTTCAGTTAACGCTTAACCCTGGGTTAACGTTAACCGGCTTTCGAACAACTTGGCCCAGGATTGTGTCATCTTGCCCCCTGGGATTACCCACTAAGTCCTGCAAGAAGATAGTTTTCTTTTTCCACACAGTAAATCCTTTATTGACCAAGCTTGCTTTAATATGGTTGCATGTTGGCTTCATTCTTTTTTCATGTGTTTATAGACCTTGCCTTTGCCTTGGTCCATAGACACAGAGGGAGAGGTGCATAAATGCACACACACACACAAGGACTTGGCCAATATCCAGCCTGTCTGGTGGCCGGTCTGTTGTCCCAGCAAAGTTCCCAGTTCACACATGCCCATCGTACAAGTGTACAAACTTTGTCAAATGTCATAAAAGGCATTCTTCTTCACGTATAAAACGCAGGCTACCTACAAATAAGTTTCTCCAACATTGATATATCTATTGATTAATTTAAGAAGTTATAGCACGCCATTTTAGGAACCGCAGATCCATACAAAGATAAGCCAGCCATGCATTTGGGCATGGATTAAATGAAATGACTAGATGTGAAATTCCGTAGCTAAGAATCTCTGAATAACATTTCTTCCTCGTCCTTTTTTTTTAAATTGTTTATTCTCTCAAAGAAGAGCTTCTCAGCAAACGAATACAAAGCAATATCAAGATGGTTCAGATCTCGAATGCGCGTGATATTCTTCGAGTCCAGAACAATCGCTCCCGCTCTCGTTTCTTCGCCACTCATTTGAACGAAAGGTTGCAGAAACTTCATTCCAAACGTCCTCTCGAACAGGTACTGACTTTCGATTTGGTACTCCATAAGAGCAAAATAAGCCATACTGTCAAGGTTTTTCATAGCACTTTGTAATAAAATCTCCTCTCTACGTTCGCGTGATATCGCGTTTCTGTTGTAACAACCCACCAATCGTAAGTCCGCCAGCATCCGAGTTTGGCGATTAATGGCCAGATTTGAAGGACACTTAAAAAACTCTGGTAGCGTTACATCTGTCCAATTTTCTCCTGTATAGCAAGGTGGTAATTCCTCTTTCGTGGGAGCCCTACCATTACACAAATGTAGCGAGTTCTTCCAAGTGGCACCTCGTTGATAACAGTGAAATTCACTCACAAACCTCGAAACTGGCTCGCGTAAAATTGTAATGTAAAGATATTTTCTTGTTCGTTTCTTTCCTTCTCGTTTGTTAATAATATTCGGAACACAGCCTTGCAATTCAGTCCAGTCAGCGTGCAATCCACACGGCCAGCCCATCGAATAACGAGAAAAAAGCCAAATCTTTTCGGAGTTAGGCCTCCTGCAGGAACAACGTTTCCGTCTCGGAACACAGTCGCATGGATATTTTAGGTCCAAGTTTTTTACCAAGTGTTTACCGAACTTTGTTCCACCTGTCTTTTGCATGTGTAGAAAAACAATTATGTCCTCTCCCTCGACGTCGAAACGGTATTCCTTGATGTTTGTATGAGGATATAAATTAAACGTTCTAGATCCCACGATGGCGTTTTGTGCAAGTGCAGCTATTGTTTGGTCGTTGTAGCCGTTATGAGAGTACACATACATCACAAGAATCCCAATAACGCCTAAAATGGCCACGATGAAAATAAAACAAGACTTCATCTTCCCGTAAAACGTCATTGCTGTGTTCCACGAAACTTGCGAGATATGAACCGCCAAATCTCTAGATATATCAAACAGCGATCGCCGAAACTCTTCACCGCGAACAATAACATGATATTTGACACCAAACTGCGCACATTAGAGAGTCTGGTCTCCAGCTTATCTCAGGGTGCTAATTAAATTGTCAAGATGAGTGAAGACTTTACAGCGACAGTTTATGAAAAGCATGGACTAGATTTGCGCCAGTTCCATGCAGATGTTCGGTCTGCAAGGACGCAGGGCAGAAAAGGACTTGGCTGATAGCATAACATAAGAGATAACATAAGAGGTCTGGAACCTAGACTTCTCGCCCCAAGCCCTCTCACTCCGCTTTTTCCTATTGGGGAGTGTAGGGAGTTTTAGCAATGAAGACGGCGACGGCGGGGACGGCGCCTTGTGAAAAATGTATTCGTATTTTACCTTCGAATGTCGCAACTGTGTAAATCTGTTCAGTAGGCCTATCGGTATAAATGATGTAACAGAGAATTAACTCTGAAGTGTAAATTTTAGTGCTAATTTAACCCATGAATAGCAAAGATATTTGTTTACAAACATTGCTTGTGTCATGTAAATGTTAAATACGTTAAACAAAAGAACTCTTTGTCTTACCAGCCAATAGCTTTCTGGTTGGCATATTAATAACAAAAGGTGACGTCACTGATATCTTGGCTATAGGGACCTTAATTAAGAAAATAACACAAACAGCGGTGATAAACATTGTATTCCAACGCATTTTTATATAGAACTTAAAGTTTCGTATGCTAGTCAACATACATTTTCAAAAGTGACGGTTAAAGTTTTTTGAAAACTATATATATATCGTAAACATAAGAGGTCTGGAACCTAGACTGAGAAATGTGATCTGCAGCAGTACGTGTATAAACATAATGAGGAGTAACAGCTAAACCAGCAACAACTTCTCACTACTAATATTGACATTAAGGGAAGGCTTTAGCTCTTGAATGAACAAAGTCTCTTTAATTTTAAGCAGTAAAAGTCAGTTTTTCCGGACGAAATAAAGGATTTTATGCGGCGTATGATCTTGAGGTTGACGAAAGAGTAAAAATTGTATACGCAGGATTTCAGACGTTTCGTGGCTTGGTTACTGTGAAGACCTAAGTAGGGTAACACGATTAAGATATCTTTTTTGGGAACTGTAGCTTGAACAGGGGGTTGGTTTTTATTTTTGTTTAATACATCGTTAATGTTGAACGTGATAACACCGCATCAAATCCTTTTTTCCATACAAAGATCCCGGGCAAAGATCGCTTGAACCGATCTCAGAAGTCCAAGGTCATCTATAAAGCTGGTTGCTGGAACTGTGATGAATTCTACATTGGCAAAACAAAACAAAGACTCCATGACAGAAAAACAGAACATTTCAATGCCCTCGCCAAAAGTGACCATTCATCAGCTGTTTGTGTTATTTTCTTAATCAAGCTACGATGGCCTAAGAACAAGAGTTTAAGGACCTTAAGATACTAGACGCGGCGGCCTTAAGAACGCGGTCACGTCCGAGAGGGCATGGGTCCTGACCGCCACCTTTGCGCGGGAAATACGAGCCTTATTAAGATTTGCGTTGTGCAAGCGGTCGCCGAAACACATAACAACAGACAGATTCAATCAAAGGATCACTGGAATCAGGCGGTTTTGCTGCTATGACGTGGTTTAAGAAGACCCGAGAGGTTTTAGCAGGATCTTATTTGGCTGACATCATTTCTAAGGAAGAATTCGTGCTCCTCTATGACTGCAGCTTTTCAAAGAGCTTAGAGTTACCGTATGAAGAGTACCAAAGATTTGACCTGGAAGAAATGGCAGATTCGGAGTGTAGAGCAGAGTTCCGTGTGAATAGACGCGACCTACCGCATTTAGCAGAGTGTTTACAAATACTTGATGCTTTTGTATGTAACCAGGGCTCCGTTTGTGAGGGTATGGAAGCTATCTGTATGCTACTTCGAAGGGCTTTCATACTCTTGCAGGTACTCGGATATGATACCAAGATTTGGCAGACCAGCCCCCGTGTTGAGTATGGTGACAAACAAAGGTAATTGACTTTATCTATGACACCCATGGATGGAGAATCAGCAATGGAATCACGACCTTCCCAGTCCAGTACATCTACAAACGTATGCAGATGCTGTGTACGCAAAGGGCGCAGCAGGATTTGTGGACGGTACTGTTAGGCCAGTTGCACGACCAGATGAAAATCAGAGTGGTCTATAATGGACACAAAAGGGTGCATGCCCTGAAATTTCAGTCTGTGGCACTACCTAATGGCATCATAGCAAACATGTATGGACCTGTAGGTGGGTACTACATTTTAATCATTTTTAACCAATACCTCAAGTCTTGTTTAAAACTCAAAACTCTTTTCAGAATTTCAGAAGGCAAGAAGCACGATGCGAGCATGTTGTGTGATTCTGGACTACTTCTGCAGCTACAGCGGTATGCAAATTTTCCAGCAGGACAACCTATGTGCATATATGGGGACCCTGCATACCCCTTAAGGGTACAACTTCAAGCCCCTTTCAGAAATGTAGTTCTCACTCCACACAGATGCAGGGATTTAATTCTTCAATGAGCTCAGTAAGGAGTTGTGTGGAGTGGCTCTTTGGTGATATAGTTAATTACTTTAAATTTGTTGATTTTAAGAAAAACCTGAAGATTGGGCTAAGTAATATTGGAAAACTTTACATAGTATGTGCTGTGTTACAAAATGCTCTTACTTGTTTGTATGGCAATCTTACCTCAAAGTTTTTTGATTTACAACCACCCACACCACAGGACTATTTCGCATAAGAATGTACTAGGTTATGATGGTAATGTTCCCAAATTAGTTTTGTGAGTTAACTATATAAAAACCATCTCAATGAAAGAACAATCAATGGCTTTTATTTCCGTTACCATACATGTAAACAACAAAGAACACAAAAGGGAATTCCATCCCAAAATGCTATCAAGCTTTTCAAACTTAACAAGTTGTCAACATTTCAAGGCGTGACATAGATCATATAATTATATACATACTGTATGTGTAGAACTAAATAAAAGCAAGCAATCTGAAGTAAACGTTAAAGAATATTCTTTTGAATGCTTTTGTGTCAACATTAACTGTCTTTTTTTTTCTGCAATTTTTTGCATGAGACCAAGCATCAGACTCATGAGTTGATTGCTCTGTTGTTGCTGTTGTTGTTGATTAGCAAGTGCTATCTCATAAAGCCTTGTTTGCCGCTCGTGCCCCTCCCTTCTCGCTCTCTGTTCTTCTTGTTTCATTGCCATATCAATGTTTGCTTTTTCTCTCAGAAACTCTATTGTATCATTTCCACCCTTTCTTGACTTTGTCTTCTTCGGCTCTGACGAACCCTCACCTCCTTTCCTTTTCATCGTTTCACTCAGCTTTTCCTCTGTCCTTTTTCTGTTATTCAGCAATATATATCTTGTTCTTCGGCTGCTTCCCACTTCTCGTTGATTTTCTCGAGGGCTTGATCCAGCTCTGTTTCCTCCACTTCCACTCCACTATCTCTCCGTTCCTTCTGAATTCTTGCACGATACTTGTCCAGTAAAAGCTTCAGATGCTCCCTCACCCGATTTCTTTGTGACAAGAAACCTCAATACAGCGTGCGAATTGAGGTTGTCAGCTATTTTTTGCCACACTTTTCCTCATTCAACTGTCCTCGCCTTCTGACCGTACGGCTCCAATAACAAAACCTCCCGAGCGAGAGCAATGTCGTGGTTTTTTGTCCATTCCATTGCCATACTAAAGAAAGAGAAAGTAGAATTCCAATCAAATCTTTGGCGCCATTTTTATTAAAACAATCGTAAAAGACGAGTCGAAGAAAAATGACGCAAAATGATATAAATAATGCAAAATCGTTTTCCAAAGCAGTCCTAAACTGCCACCGATTAATTTTACACGATAAAAATCAAGGCTAAAATGAGAAATAAAGGAATACGCAGCAAGGAAATTTTACCCAAATTTACCTGCTTTTCGGATTCCTTCTAAGACTTGATGCTCACACAAAACCCTCTATATGCTCGGTAAAACTGAATTATGAAAACAAAAATGAACCAGACAGTTCAGGAATCTATTGTTTTATAATAATGTTGCAAGTTTAAGGCAAGACTTGTTAATTTAATGGAAAATTTCGGAAAAATAACTCACCTTTCTGAGAGGCCGCCAAAATAGACTTTGTCGCCGCCACAACTGAGGTGGAGGCGGTCAAGTGGCGTGACATTTATGCAAATTTAAACTAAGACCGTGCGAATTTACTTCCGGTTGCTGTCGTCCTAGGCCGCATCCAGGGTCCCTTTAGGGAGCTTAAGCACGCGCGTTTTTGAGACGCGGACGGCAGCCGAAAGAGAACATTTCGCGTTCCAGGACCGCATTGTCTCCCAGATGTTTACACTACTCATCTTTAGTGGAGAAATGATACTTAGCAGTGGGAATGTGGTTGTG